>JAMZAV010003586.1:0-65716 GCA_024449915.1 Sweltsa coloradensis
CTTATCTTTGATTCGAGCTTTCTAGGCAATGATTTACAACTCTTTCATCCAAACCATTCCAACTCTTGGTCACAGAACCAAGAAAGGAGTGTTTACCTACATCCGTATTACATTTGTGAACAATATCTTCATACTATGATCTTTTCTACCCTAAATGGTGCAAAATAATCTTTTTATTTAGGTCATCCCAGCCGGTTGACCTGTAATACTTTGTAAAAAGCACACAGTTTAGCATTTATTTCTACGTTTCATGTAATGATTCCCATCCTAGATCTACCATCATTTCACTTGGACTATGTCTCCTTCCATATTTACCTAGTACCTTTCTAATTGCTTTTTTCTTTGCACCATATAGCATCAGTATGTATTTTGAGTGTAGATCCCACACTAACCCAGCATACTCTAAACAAGTCTAACAATTTCAATGTATGCTTTCTCCTTTACCTTTTCACTACATCCTCTCAAGTTTCTCTCATCACAAAATTTGTTTGTTTATTTCCCTTACATAATAACTTGGCTTACGTGCTCTCCAGTGCTCCAAGGTATTTACAATTTTCACGATACTCTAAACTTTCTTTCTCCCCAATCAAGCATATAGTGAAAACATTCGTTTTTAATGCTTGAGTGTAAATTTAATTAGCTGACTCTTAGCGCATTCATTTTCATTCTATATGGCCTTGATCCATTCCACTATTTTGTCAATAGCTTTTTGAAATCTGAGACATGTACATTCACGTAGAAGAATGAGTATTGTTCATTGAGCTCACTCTAAAAAACATTCTTATTTCTCGTGAGGAATCCTGCCTGGATGGTGCATAGCAGGATACAATGCATGCGTATGGTCGGTTATAGTTTGTACAATTTGTGAAGGGTATGTCCTAGGGCTGTTTTATGTTGTGTAGACCTCCGCGCGAAATAACAGTTTGTTGGCTATATCTCCAGAACGCATACAAAAAACATTCAATGTTATGGTAATCAAATTTTTAATTGGAAATTTAATAAATTAAATCTATATTTAACGTACAAAAATCAAATGTTTGAGTTATTATTACATACAAATAATACGTTTTCATCTTAAGATTCTAAATCATGTTACAAAAATTAATTACATATTTATTTTTAATGTTTTGCAGCGTTCTGCAGATATTTAAAAAAAAATGTAATTTATATTTCTCTGGTTTTAATATTGGTCCCCGGGGGCCTACCGTCGAAAGAGGGGACCCTTGCAGCTCCGCTCCGAATAAACTTTCAGTTAGGATTGCCGGTAGCGGGATTCGAACCCATGACCTAGCGAATCAGAGTCTCGCGCTTTATGCTTGAGCCACCACTGTGGGCATTGAGCTCTTTATTCTACTATGCTTATATGCTTATACAAATGCTTTTTACAGTTTTACTTGAGTATCGTTTGAATTTGTGAAAGTAGACGATTTAGGGATCCAACAATACATGTCTTTGAAACGGCTGTTTCGAAACGATTTGGCTTGGTCTGAATAGATGTGAGAACCCTGAGAAGAACAGTTGGCCCAGACGTTGTCTGAAAACCCCGCGTTGTTTTGTTGTCAATCCTCTGTAGTGTATGGACCCGCCGAACGCGTCACTATGCAACAATAATATGTATGTAGGCCCTAATATGAAATGTTTAATTTCAAATGTGACATAATAATGTTATCCCTTTGATTGAATTTTAAAAACGTGACCGGTAATCGATACTCGATTCGGAAGTGCCGGGTTCAAATCCCGTCGAGGACCGGGAAATCCCGGACATCTTTTTCACAATTGACCTAACCTAGTTATAGAACACCTAAAGGAGGGACATGCATTCTGGCCTGGGCATATTTCCCACGAAAAATTAAATTACAAATTAATCGTGTCGGGTTTGTATGAATATTTACAGACATCGAAAGTAGATTTACTTTTAGTGAGGTCAACAGGGAAGAAAGAAAATCAAACGAAAATATGAAAATCCAGTATGATTCATAGAGACTAAGAGAGAGACAGTAAAATTGTCTATTAATAACAGAGAAAATTGAGGATGGTCTAAATTAGGACATTTTCTAAGATTTCACGAACCTCTGAAACTAATCAAAATAAACGTAGAGCGTTGAAATATTGAAAACCAAACAAAAACTAGAATAAAACTCGCAAATCTACCCTGGATTTTTAGGGGATTATTGGTCATGGGGCTCGAAGCGTTTCTCCAGGTATTTTTTTAGTGCTTGGCAAAGTCTATGTGGCAAGACAGCAAGTCTTAGATAAATAAACATTTCGAATCGAAGGATCCCTAAATATGCAATAAATTAGTGGGTCGTCGAAATATCCGGTAGGAGCTTATACAATACACACTTTAACAACCAAAACATGCAGCGAGGTGTTCACTCGTCAATTTAAAATCTTCGTTTCGCTCATCCAATAAACGAACCAAAAGGTGCGCGAGGGATACTCATTTGGGTGGGGTGATTTTGGGGGGGGGGGGGGCACCCTTGCAATGTTGACGAGAACCATTTTATAATGAAAAAATAAAGTCAAATATGGTAATTCACGTGCACTTCATCTTCCAATCAAATCTCTGTAAAATCCGCCTTGAGGATAAAATATTGCGTCTTTTTTCCAAATATACTACGTATTGAAAAGTAAATAGGTATTTTTTCAAACTAAATTAGCAAATAACAATATTTTCATTTCATCACTTCATCTTTCCTTTCAAAAAAAATATATCGATTAAAGGGTAAAAAGACGTCTAAAAGGATAAAAATAACTCGCAAACTTTTCGCCTCCGCCGCTGGGTACTTGCCCCTGACCTGACCCCTTCCTACGGACGCCCATGAGTGGCGATTTCTGTGTACATCAATCATGGGGAAGCAACTTTGAAGATATTTTATAATTTCCCTCCTTTAAACAAACCCCCCCCCCCCCCCCCCCCCCCCCCCCCCCCCCCACCCCCCCCTCACCACACAAAGTTATAGGTTGTATCCAAAGATTCACCTCAACAAATAGATTGTGCAAAACCGTATACCAATTTCCAAAGTGCCTAAATATACATGTTTTTACGTACAACTTGACATACTTTTTCTTTTTGATAATGCAATCTATTAGGGCCTATGAGTGATGCATATGAAGCGTTTACTTTTAACTTTTATAGGTTTTATATGACTATAAGGGCATCAAGCATTTTATATGTAAACTGTATTAATGTTATTATTATTCTGTAATGCTTTTTTTAGAAAACCCCCTAAATAAATAAAAAGTAAATAAATAAGTTGATCAAACTGTGGATTGCAAACAAATACAGTTTTTTAAAACATGAAAATTAAACTATAACGTGTTATATTCACCGAGATCTAAAAAATATAATCCACAAAAAACTCAAATCAAAATATATGCACCAGATTTTTAATGCAACGAACCAATTAATCAGAAGATTGTCGAAGGATTCAATAGTAACAATCCTCCAGCATTGAAACCACCTCTTAGTAATAGTTTAGGTACCGGCCTGGAAAAATGGTCCACAATGAATGATGATAGCCCTGTCTCCTAATAGACAATCAAAAGGAGGTCAGTTTATTTTATCGTGAGAGGTGATACGCCGACACACACTTGCAGTGGAAGAACGGACGGTCAGAAAAGAAAAGTGATATACAGGTGAACTTCGCTCCCTGATAAATCTGAAGAAATCAATGTGGGCAGTGGGCACCCCTGAACAATTAGTTGGCTTCCAGTTTGTCGTAAAACCTTTTCCCTCCAATTCGACAAGATCTGGTTTACTTTCGCGGCGGAACATTCCTACCTTTGTAATAAATAATAATGCTTTGCCTTCAAATGAAATAGAGAGAAAAAAGTATATACGGCCAGCATTGTGCCGCAGAAAATAAATCTCTGATTTACAACACGTGTTATAATGTACCTACCCTACCTCTAACACATACCGGTATTGCGCTATGCAGCTGCCTTGGGGTGGAACGCCCTTTTTAGGGCGGCGAATGCGGCCTTATAGGTTTTTTTTGTCATGAGAAGGCGATCACAGTCCCAGATAACTAATTCCAGTGTGACCAGGGTGCAATGTATGCCCCTCTTCCAGGGGTGACGTTCATCAGGGTTTTTCCCAAACGTCCCTACCTACAGCGTCAGCGGGCAAACCCTTCGAAAAAAGTGTTTTGTTTTTTTCGTCGACCTAAACCTCGGAATTGTTTACTGCTTCAAACAAATGACAATTTATGCAACTAATACGTAATGGTACTTGTTCATTAACCGGACCCCCCAAAAATTGGAAAGAAGGTTGGGGGGTGGGGGTGGGGGGGGGGGGATTGGGAAGAGGCGCGAAGCTTCCGTGGGGGAAGCATGAATTGCGTTGCGTGGTCAACTTTGCCCCCCCCCCCCAACCCCCCTAACCCACTTTCCACTTTTTGGGGAGAGTCCTTATTCTGAACAAGTACCTAAGTGATAAGTGATAACTAATAAGTAATAATCACACATAATACGACAAATGGGATGACAAATATGATCGAACTAGTTTTCAGATCAAATGAGTCATATTTCATGTCTTCCTTTGTTATGAATTACTCATAGTTCATGAAACGTAATGAAAACCTATACTGTTCTGTTGAACTCCTGTAGCAGCTGTAATTATTTCCCATACTCAACATCTACCGCCCACACAACAAGTTCCTATCAAACTTACTCGACGATATTTCTGAGACTGCTTCACATTGACGCAGCAGTTTATGCGCAACCTGCAGTCCCTTCCAAGACGTTTTGTTATTGCTTGGTGCCGATAACGAGAAGGAGACCGGCATTATGCTAATAATAAACCATACAGACGCAGACGTCAACGTTCTCGTAAGCAACTGGGCTTGCAATTCTTCAGATAATAAAAACGCCTTCTCCTAACCTCTGACGCTCTGAGGAACAAGAGTGGGAAGAAAAATATTATTGAAAGAGTGTTATCAATAATGTTGCTGGTTATAAGTTAATAATGATATGATATAGGTACCCAAGTTTGTAGGGCCTAGTCAGTTGGTCAGTGGCGGAACTTCGTTTCATGGGCCCGCCCGCAAAATTTCTATGGGGGCCTCCCTAACAGATACACACATGTATAGACTCAGTGTTGAATTCAGGCTTTTCATTCCTAAATATAATATCCCGGGGGTATTATAAAGGGACCAACAACAGCGCCGCAGGCGAAAATTTTGAAAATCGGGTTTTTAGAGTGCTTTTTATGCGTTTTAGAAAAAGGTTGTGGGCTGAATGGAGAGCGAAGCGATATATAGAGACGGCCTTGACTGAATGCAATACCAAAATAATGTAGTTTTTGTGTTGTGCTGTAGACGCTAAAAGTTCCTAAATATCCGCAAGATTTCACCTTCAAACTGCCAGAGTCACAAAACAAAAACAAATACAATATTTTCCAAACGGTGGAGTTTTTTTTTTAGCGAGGCCCCCTAAAGGCCTGGGCCCGCAACGGGCGGGCCCTGCGGGCGCCTAGTTCCACCACTGCAGTTGGTACTGACTTGTACAGTGCCTATATATTCTATGTCAGTGTACTCCATTGTAATAGAAGTCTCTCGCTCTAGGTTTGTTTTGAGTAAGGGCGTAGACGTTAAAGTCCAACCTGTATTTCGGTTTCCCTTCCACCATCCACTGTGGACCACGCCCATCAAACAAATGGACACCATATGTTTATTTTTGTCAAAATAATAAATCAATAGTAAATAAGCATTTACATAATGATTTACCCATAAGGTGCTTTGACAATAATCTCATTATCCCCCGAAACCCCATGATTGGATACTGACAAAAACCACCCCACTCCAAACCATGGTTTCTGCACCGTGGTGTCAATTAGCCCTAGTCGCCTGTGGCTGGAACTCTCCAGCACGGACTGTACATCACGTTGAGTGGGTTCATTCCACCTGCCCTCCTACAAACACATTCACACTTATCATTCGTCATAGCATATTCATAGCCTATTGTCTCGGTTACCTCAAGCATTACGGTAATACCAACAACTTACAAGTGCTTATGGATTGCGATTAGGCCTATTACCACGACTTACAGCAGCCTCCGTGGCGCAATGGTTAGCGCGTTCGGCTGTTATTTAACCGAATGGTTGGTGGTTCTACCCCATTCGGGGGCGCAAAAGTTTACAACAATTTAAAATAATCTTTTAATTTTACTGTTGAGTTATTCGAATTATTATTTATTAATATTTTGCCCATTATGTCTATATTTAATATATTTCGTGTAATTGATTGACTTTTGTTGCTGAACGGCGGGATTCGAACCCACGTCCTCCTCTCCTAGTGCCATACACTTCGACCAGAGCCCTCATCCTATGACCTATTACAGCGACCGAGGACAGCAATATATTTAATTAAGTAATAAATGATTTTATTTCTTTGCAGTTAATTGCATGTGCGTATAATCATAATGAACGTAGAATTAGACTTCAGATTGACTGCCCTAGGAAAAATGTGTTTGTTTTTGTGTTTGTTGGAATCTTTTTGTATGTTCGTTCGATGAAAAACAACCATTTGTACAATATTATTTACTACAATTCAGAAATTAAAAAAGTCCGCCCCAACCGGGAATCGAACCACGGATCTCCCGCATTCCAGCATTCCGACTTGTACAATGTTGTCATCAGCTTCCGTGGCGCAATGGTTAGCGTGTTCGGCTGTTAGCCGAAAGGTTGGTGGTTCGAGTCCACCCTTGAAATTGTTAAAAAAAGAAAAAAGCGTAAAATTGCGATTTTTATAAGAAATAACTTCTCGATTGCGCTCAAATTTAACACTTATCTATTAATTCATAAAATAAGGGTTCTGTGAAAAAATCATTACAATCGGATAAAACATGTAGGTGTTATAAGTCAAAGAATTGTTTAAAAAAAGAAAAAACCTGTAAAATTTCGATTTTTATGATAAATATTTTTTCAATTGCGCTCAAATTTCACACGAGTATCTTAATTCATAAAATAAAGGTTCTGTGCAAAAATCATTAAAATCGAATAAAGCATGTAGGTGTTATAAGTCGAAGAAATTTTTAAAAAATCGAAAAAAATCGTAAAATTGCGATTTTCATGAGAAAAATTTTTCCGATTGCGCTCAAAAACTTGGCAGTTCTAAGTTCAGAGATTTCGAAGGTCTCCATAAAATTTCATCGCAATCGGATTATCGGTTTAGCCGGAATCGTGTGGACAAACAGACAAAATACAGAAAAAAAAAAAAAAAAACATTCCGGATTTTTTTCTCCAGTGTAGTGAAATGGAATCTTCGCTTCGCTCGCTACGCTCATCCAAAAATGTATAAACATGAAATGGTTAGGATTTTGTGGCGTATAAAAAAAGGTTTACAGTGTTCTGTGGGATCAAGGGAACAAATTGCTCTTATTGCTTTTTTTTGTATAATAAAAACTTTATTAATGTGGGTCGATATACCCCAAAATTCAATTCCGTAGCTTATATATGACTCAAATAATGAATAGTAGCATATTTTGGCTGTGGGGATGTTATACTTATCTGCTTGATGGTCCTTATAGATACAAGACGAATTAAGTTTTGGTATTAATGTATTGATATTTGATATGATCGTGCCATCGTTGAGTGACTAATATATTAGTCACTCAACGGTGCCATGTTAGATGTTGGTCTATTGTTAAGCCTAGAAATACATTTGATGAAACTTGTGTTATATTTGAATTATCTGAAAAATTAGTTAGGTATGGTATTTTATTTAAAGATTTAATCTTCTGATTTGAGTGGAATTGGATATAGTTTGTTTTTTTGGAGTTTAAAATAAGTTTGTTAGCTGTAAATCACCCATTTGAATCATTTAGTCTTTCTTCTGATTTATCCCGAAGAGATTTGCTTTCATCAGCCTTTATGACTGTGGAAAAATCGTCAGCGAAAAGTTCAGCATCATCTATACTTTCAGTTAGATCATTAATAAAGAACAGAAAATATTTATCATATTATCGCCTTTTGTATGTTTAATAATACATATGTAAATCGGAATGCCTAATCATGACAACAAAACTCTGGTTGTCGAGTGGTGATACATAGGAAAATGCTCACTTTTTATCCGAATGCGTGTTGATACCAATCAAAACCACTTGTCTCGTACCGGCCCCCCTCCCCTCACCATCTGTTTGGAATTTGGTTAGTTTTAGCTAAGAGCGTACAGCGTCCTTCTGGCAGGACGAAAACGACTCATTTGAGTACGTAGCAAATCGCTCGTTTTCAGTACTATGCGTCCTGCTAGCAGGACGTGTTTTTCGCTAGATATGTAGAGCATATTTCAAGGGTTTAGCGCATTTTTGTTGCATCGTTGTAGCCCTGATAGTTTCCAAGTAACAGCCTGTCAGCTGCGAGTCAACACGGAGCTTTCATTTCAGCGCGATGTTAGTTGTGGGTGATCGTGTTTCTACAAAAGCTACGAATTTTAGTCAGTTTGGGAGTGAGTGGGATACGGCTGTATGTTTGGGTGTTGTGACTCAAGTGTACAAATTAGTAATTATGCTACAGTACTTTGGATCGACCATAATATCGCAAGAATATCATGCCAATTGTTGGAGCTTGTTGATAGGCCTACTTCTTTTTTCCGGGTTAGCCTTTCACAATTCACAACAGCTTCTTCTGCACGTAAGTCAATAAAATCATTATCCAACTAAAACCTATTTAGCCCAATTTACTGTACAAGCTTCTTGTCCTGGCTTGTATTTTATGTAGGTAACTCTATGCAAGTATGGTGACTGATGGAATTTTTCTTGTTTTACGACGTTCTAGACAAAAGGACAATAGCTATTCAATTCAATCAATCATCCATTACTCCCTTTTTTAAATTTATAAACGTGAATTAACGTACATGTACAATAATCGCGTGATTAATATGCAAATAAAAACACTTTTGAAATGTATCAATAATTTATAATTTAAATTTACAAATCTTGTACCCAAGTCCTAATTCTCTAAATATTGATCCCATCTCATATATAGGCCATCACGAAATTCATAATTACATTTATTAATAAGATAATAATAAAATAAACATTTGATTTTAAAATGATATTATTTTAAATATGTTGGCGCTTGGCTTCCGGAAGGTTTGCGTACTGCTGGAAGGACCATTTAATGAGTTTTCCGCGTCCTGCTAGCAGTACGCATTACTTAAAAACTCGAACCTTCAGTAAATATGTTTAATCTTGTCACTGTCCTTCCGGCCGGACTTTTAGTACTGCTGGAAGGACCGACTTGCCTGCGCAAAATCTGCCTTCCAGCAGGACAAGGGCCCTGTACAAAAGTCCTCACGGAAGCGCTTCTGGCAGGACAAGCGCTTGTACGTTCTATCATTAAAAGAAATCTTGAATAAATATATTGTCACGTTCGTGTATTCGGTTTCACTCTCACTATCTCCCTGAATTCCCTCAAGCCTCAACTCACGCCTTTGCGGTTGATGTATTAATGACTTTCATTTTGGTCAATTTGTAATTTTTCATCGATATTTCTGAATATGCGCTTTTCGAATAATTGCTTATAAACGTATGGATTCGGTTTTACATGTTCTACACAATAACGTCATCAGCCTTCGTGGTGCAATGGTTACCGAAAGATGGGTGGTTCGGTTCCAATCCACTCGAGGTCGATGTTTTTATGTGGGGTAAATTGTCTCATTTGAGCTATGCTGTGTTTTACACTCAAATATTAGAAACACTTCATTTTCATACTTTTCACAAGGATAAGTCGAAGATATTGGGAGACCAGCATTCTTTGAGGGCGCAGAGAACGTCACCTTGTCTGGTTTTCTGCTTGTCTCGGAATGATTCCGGCTATACAGACAGTTTTGATTGAAAGTAGTCCTCAGTCGAACAGACAATGTTAGAATATTGTTCAAATAAGTTGCTCGAAGTCATATCTCCAAAATAAACAACAGTTTGATCAAAAATCAATCTAATCTATTATATTCAATTTGATATCAATAGTAGAAACGCTCGTCTACAACAATAGTTAGAACTAATGAATCGAAACCAGGGGCGTAGGAAGGGGGAAACTACCCCCCCGCACTTGACGAACGTCAAATCACTCGGGTATGACTGTCGCTCGCTAACTAATGTTATCATTCCGGTCGCCGGCACGAAAGTTTGTCAAATAACATAATAATATAATTTTGCAGTCACAACAATAATCACCAGTCACCACTAACAAAATATGTTTTAAAACAAAGAATCTTCGCAAACGCTTTTTCAGGCGCGTTGTTGGAGGAGCGATTTCCATGATAAATAATTTTTCGATTACGCTCAAATTTCACACGAATATATTAACTCATAAAATTAAGGTTCTGTGAAAAAATCATTACAATCGGATTCGAAGAAATTTTAAAAATAGAAAACATTCGTAAAATTGCGATTATCATGAGAAATAATTTTTCGATTCCGCTCAAATTTCATAAGGAATATATCAATTCATAAAATAAAGGTTCTGTAAAAAAAATCATTTCAATCGGATAAAGCATGTAGGTGTTATAACTAAGTCGAAGAAATATTAAAAATCGAAAAAAAATTGTAAAACTGCGATTTTCATGAGAAATAATTTTTTGATTACGCTCAAATTTCATACAAATATATTAATTCATAAAATAAAGGTTCTTTGAAAAATCATTACAATCGTATAAAGCATGTAGGTGTTATAAGTCGAAGAAATTTTGTAAAAATCGGAAAAATTCGAAAAATTGCTATTTTTATGAGAAATAATTTTTTGATTGCGCTCAAAAACGTGGCAGTTCTAAGTTCAGAGATTTCGAAGGCCTCCAGAAAATTTCATTCGGTTTAGCCGGAATCGTGTAAACAGATACACAAAAATCCCCCCCCCAAAAAAACATTCCGGATTTTTTCTCCAGTGTAGTGAAATGGAATCTTCGCTTCGCTCGCTACGCTCATCCCAAAATACCTAAAAGTCGATAAAATACTCCAAACACACTCCAGGAATCGAAAAAAATCTGGGGCTGTGCTAGTTGGGGGGCCTGCCCCCCCCCCCCCCCAGACCCCCCATTGTGTAAAACCACGTA
The DNA here is from genome assembly GCA_024449915.1 of Sweltsa coloradensis. NCBI lineage: Eukaryota > Metazoa > Arthropoda > Insecta > Plecoptera > Chloroperlidae > Sweltsa > Sweltsa coloradensis. The sequence continues at coordinate 11,052 of JAMZAV010003586.1, forward strand.
TACTTTATCGACAAAAGACCGTTTACCCATATTTAATTATTGTATAAAAATATGTTATTATTTGTAAATTTGAGGTATTTTAGTCTGACACCCCCCGACCTACCCCCAACCACTACAAAAATAGTTCCTACGCCCCTGATCGAAACGAACTAGAAATTAAATATCGTTGCCATGAAATCTATATCCAACATTTCCAAATAGAAACTCGCAAATTCGATTTGATAGATATATAGATTCCATGACGACATTTCTTTTCTATAAATTTGCTTTGTTTTAACAACCCTACAGACAGCCAACCTAAAGCCGTAGAAAAATACTACGTGGACGTTGGTTCGAATCCCGTACCAACTCGGCGACACAAATAACATCAACACCAAGCAGAAGCAGATACCGCAATCCAGCCACTCATATAATAAACTAGGAAGCTTCGCAAACGCTTTTTCAGCCGCGTTGTTGGATGAGCGTAATTGGTGCATTGAGCTGCCATGTGTTATGCAGATTTTCTGTTGTTCTGTGAAAAAATCATTACTTGGTCGAAGATTTTTTAAACGAAAAAATCGTAATTAAAAAAAATGCAAAAAATCATAAAATTGCGATTTTCCTGAAAAATATTTTTTATTTTTTTATTTAATTTTTTTAATTTTTAAAATTGCGCTCAAAAACGTGTCAGTTTTAGTTCAGAGATTTCGAAGGCCCCCAGAAAATTGCATCCCAATTGGAGTATCAGTTTAGCCGGAATCGTGTTAACAAACAGAAACACACAAAAATACAAACAGAAACAAAAAAAGAAAAACGAAAAAAAATCGTAAAATTGCGATTTCATTCAACCCGCTAATCCATGCTTGAAGGAGCTGGGCAGAGTACATGAATACTAGGAATCCAACCAAGAAATGGACGGACCAAGAAATGGATGGTGTGGGGTTGTTTCGAGAATTTTAGACCGGAAACAGCCGTATTTCGAGTGTTTTGCTGTTGGTATATTTAAAAGTACGTATAGTCTGTTTCAAAAGTAACTTTCATTTAAAAAAAAAGTTCCTTACTAATAGTAACTTTAAACGTTAGAAGTTACTGCCGCAGAAAAAGTAATGCGTTATCCCAAAAGTTGCCAAAAAAGTAACGCGTTACTTTCAACAAATAACAACTCAACTCTGGATATCAGGTACTGGAATTCAACGGTATTACAACGGCAACATGGACTTCAAGGGGTATTTAAAAAATTATATTTCATTCAGGCTAAGTAGTAATGAATTTAGCAATTAACAGAAAAACTATTGGGGCCACCATGAGTATGACCTCCCAAAAAATTTGTAAAACATGACATTTTTCGAGCTAGGTCCCACCGGCAAAAATCTCTTTTAAGAAATAACATGGGGACGGTCTTTACACCCCTTGACCTTGGAGGATTTTGATCCAAAAAAATATTGGCCATTATTGACGTTCTCTACAGCCTTTTCGGTAAATCATCTATTTATATTTTGTATTGTAATTTGGGCAAGTGGTTCGTTCAAATATGCTGATTCCCAAGAAGGGGTGTGATTTTGGAATGCATATTTTTGCGTGTTTGAGGGTATATTTTGGGCACAGTTTCAAGACACGATGTAAAAATGGGCATTTTATATTAATAATAATATGCAATGCTAATTTTTAATATTTATTAGTACAATTACGTATTGTACTATGCTCTAGTATCTATGGGACAAAAAAGAAGCAGGTTAAAGCCGATTTAAGCAATTTACCAAAAAAAAACAATTTTTGCAAATTTCTGGCTCAAAAAAGTTGAAAAATTCGTGTTAAATCACAGTTACAAGAAAATTTTTTTTAACTGTCATTTTAGTGCAGTATTGTGCTATAGATCATCTGGTAAAAAAAAAAATTTTGAGTTAATAGCCCCTTTAAAAATTCGTTCCAAGTTCCCACAAAACAGTAACTTTGCATGTTACAAGTTCAAAGTTCCTGATATAAGAAAAGGAACCTGATCCAGAGAAAGGAACATGTTCCTCCCCAAAACTGTCAATATTACAATGTTGACTCCTATATTGCTTTGTCAAAACCATCTCGAGAAGTAAGTGTTATCCAGTGTTTGTGTTAAAGTAAACCAAAACGTTGTATTACCATTTTATCATCAGTTTCATTTTCTCACAAATTCATACGAAAGAATATGTTTCAAACTATATTCTTTTATGGTAGGCCCAGAGGGTACGCTGAGCTTGGCCCAACTCAAATGCGCGCAAACAGGTGCTGATGATTTCTGCTGAACAGTTGGTTTATCATTACCAAATTTTGAATGATGAATAAAGTTACTTTTATATTGATATCCGTAATTGGTTGCACAAAATAAGCCTTAAAGATCCATTGCGAGACATAAGTCCATAACGTGAAAAAATGGGAAATCCAAAACATGGATTTTTTAATTCTGAAAATTCCCACCAAACCGTTTACCTTACGATAAAACCACATTAACCTGCGCGTTCACATTGATTTAAAAGTTGATATCCATTATGCAAATTTGAGTTAAAAAAATCTGTACATTTGGAATAAATTCCCAAAGTTGACCAAAATTGAGTAAATTATGGTGATTTCACTAATTTTTAATTCAAAATCAATGAATTAATTTAGGAACACGCATACTGGATAACATAGATTCATTCTTTATAAACGTTAGTGTGAAATTTGATATGGTGTTATAAACCGTTTACCCGAAAAATCCAGAAAGCTGAGCGCTTAAACTCGCCTCCGTTAAAGAAAACTCACGACAGGACAAACTAGCACGTCCGATCAGTAATGTAATGTGATCGTTACCCCATCACCACCAGTCATCACCCTCGGTAACACCAATCTTTCCTTGACAACACATTCACGTATTTTATTTTACGTCTATCCTATTCAGTTATAAAAACTATTTTACAAGGGAGGGAGGACAACTAAATCAAATTAAGTACGGTACACATTAATGCACACAAAATAATTCAATTATTATGTGTTTGTATTTGTTATTATTTTGTTGTACCATATTTGCAATGTATTATGTCCCATATAATATGTACAATATACATGCTAGTGGACTGCAATAAAAAAATTAAAAAAATTAAGCTAAGTTTGAAATAATAATATATAGGTACTACCTATGTTACAATGCAATGTAGTTTAATAAATAAGATAGCAATTTTATATTAATAACATTCAAATATCTAAAAACAATGTGGAGGGAAATGAAATCAAATAAAAATAAGAGATGAAAAAAAAATAAAAAAAATAGAAGAAAAATAAAAAAAACATCACAATAAAATAAACAAAATAATTTGTTAGATGATCCCACTCAAATAAATATGTAGTTTGCCAAAACTCAGGGAATAATAAAACATTCATAGAAGAAAGGAGGGAGAGAGAAGATTAAAGTGGTTCCGACATGTCAAAAGGATGGAAAAAGCAAGATTGCCGAGAAGGATGATGGAATTGGAAAATCCGGGTAGGAGAGTAAGGGGCAGACCACGATAACGATGACAATAGTATGATAAAAGACGTGGAACAGCGATGAGGAGACTGGAATGTAAAGAGAAGAGTGGTGGCAGGACAGAAGAAGATGGAGAGACCTATCTTCAACGCCGACCCATCGCAGAGTTGGACGATGATGGAAGAAAACACCAAACGAGAATCTTCATTCTTCTATACAAATCTTGTAAACCGTTACAAACAATCTTGACAAAAATATAATTTTATCAGATATATTTAATTCTTAAGGCTATTCCAGAGCACTCTTACCGATATTTTGAAAGTCAACGGAAAATGGCTAAAAGTTGGTTGGATGAAAGATGAACTTGAATAAGAAAGGGGAAAAAATAACTTTTTTTTGGACGGGACAAAAGCTCTATTTTGGCCATTATATGCAAATTTTGGGTCAATACGGAAATGAATGTTTTAGATGCAATATTTAATTTTTAGCTATGATTTTTTTTTTATTGCTTCAACACACCTTTGTCTCTGGACTGAGTACAAGGGAAACTAATTTTATGAAATAACTTTTGATGAACGATTTTTTTCGTGTTCCGGTTCAAAACTCTTTTTTGTACCATGTGACAAAAAAAATCGTACATCGAACATTATTTCAGAAAATTATTTTCCCTTATACTCAGTCCAGAGACAAAGGTGTGTTGAAACAGTAAAAAAAAATCATAGCTCAAAACTAAATATTGCATCTAAAACATTCATTTTCGTATTGACCCAAAATTTGCATAAAATGGCCAAAATAGAGCTTTTGTCCCGTCAAAAAAAAGTTATTTTTTCTTCTTTTTTATTCAAGTTCATCTTTCATCCAACCAACTTTCAGCCATTTTCCTTTGACTTTCAATATATCGGTAAAAGTGCTATGGAATATAATGAATATAATATAATATAATGATTTTTTCTTGAATTTCTTAATGATAGAAGATCAGGACACCTAACTCCTCCAGCGGCTGGTAACCATGGACATCAATCTAGACAGAAAAATAGCATTGTAGAATACCTAACTTAAAATCATCACAATTAATAATCATAAGGAATAAACTAAACCATACCCATAACCAACCAAACAACCAAAGAGCGGAATCAAAAAAAGAAATTAAGAAGAACATAATTAACTGGTAATTAATTATATAGAACCATACTAAAAACCAATTCTTTAGGTCTTTGATTCATGATCATTGCTTAAATTTTACTTTTAAAATTCAATTCCTAGCTCAGTAAACAGTGGTTTAGCCGCATTCGCTAAGCCGGTTCCAGCTTGAACACCGAAGTTAAGCAACATCGGGCGTAGTCGGGGAGAAAGTTGATGAACGCTCTGCCCTGAAACACACGTACACCGCTGGTTAGAGCAGGTGGAGGATGCAAGAGTTTGTGTAACGGCTTCGTTCTCCCCGACGTCTCAGCAGTCCGGGTTAGTGAAGGAACCTATTGTCAAGGTTACACCGTCCTTTCGGATGGGACGTAAAGTCGTTGGTCCCCTTAGTACTTTTTGAAAGGAGTAGGCTAAGTGCCAGTACCGGGTTTCCACTCCTCCCTTCTTCATCATCATGCACTGTTCAAAAATCAAACGGCCGGACTACATGGTGAAAACTATTCTAGTAATACTGTACATTACTGTATACGTATTATGTGTCCTAAACATAAAAAGAAAACATATGAAAGTGAATTCCACAATACAAGGATACATCTCTGTATTGTACAACATTTTACTTTCTAAATGATTCAGAATTTAATCTAGATACTTGCAAAAAATTATTTTCAATAGAATTTGTATCCCAATTAGGCAATTAGCAATTTGAAAAATATTGGTTAGAACTTAGAATAGGTACCTCAACTCAATACATAACTTTCAATTCTTTGAAAGTGCATACATATTTATTTACCAATACAATATACTTGATCCTTTTCTCAATCGTGAAGCTATTGGATTGCAAATCTTGGCTAAAAGTAATTGAATGAAACAAGAGGTATAAATTATTCTCTCTTCAGATGTACAACATACTCCGTAAATACAAAATAATCAATAACAGGGTGAATATAAGAATCATTTAAATTACTATGTTAGAAAACTACAAGATATTTAAATTTACACTTTCTAGAAATAAGCTTACCATTACAATTTAACACAAAATGAATATCATTCAATATCATTCAATTTTTGATATGTTATGTTTTACTAAAATTAATATCTACTAGTTCATGGGTTTTAATTTTTAAACCAAGCATCCATCCTCTTCACAACGTCTTGAAGATATCTCAAGATCTCTTCGGCATCCACACCTAAACAAAAAACAAGTTATCAGGATTATATAGTCCTCTATAAGGGTTTCCGTCCATATTATTTACTTAATATCTATCCTATTCAGTTATATTAAAAACTGATTTACAAAGGAGGACAACTGAATTAAATTAAATACATAAATGCACACAAACAAAAATGTAATCTTGCATAGTTAGAAAATAATAAAGCCTCATTCACAATTATGTCATCTGTGTAGAGAATAATTGAAATCCTTGGGGTACTAGACAAGATGTGTCAAAGAGATTGAATGAATATGTCAATGTTGAAGGTAGATGTAAATATGCATGGTTAATATCATTTTTGTTGCTTAACCCATCGGCTTACCATTTAAAATCTCGCTGCCGTGCCCCTGAAATCCATTTATTTTTTACGAAATGGGGTGCGGAGCGCACCTCAGCGAAAAATTCACTGCTCCTACAAAAATAACCCGATTTACTTGAAATTAAAATTAAAATATAGCCTAAATAAATGTCTAGGGTGTATGAACTTTACTACGAATTTTTCTTGGTGTCAAAATATCACACCCCTCATCTTCGTCAAATACTTCAAAATATTGCAAATTGCCGTCGCCGCCATAGTGCGCGCGCCGCCATACCGTCTACGAATGCAAACATAATCTTTCCTTCAAGCGTAGACAGGCTAAAACTTGACCGAGATAAGAGCCAAACACATCGTTGGATGCAGCGAAGTGCGTAGAGTACATTGAGCGCAATCTCTTGGTGATTGGACGAACCATTCTCATACAACGACTGATAATATAGCGCGCTGTTCCAGCCCGTCGATCCGACGGCCAGGTAAGTCGGCGGTCATTTCAAACAGCCCGTCGATTCGACCGGTGAGTAAGCCGATGGGTTAACGTCTCAATTAATTTACTAAGGATATTTGAGAAGATAAGTGGCGACATATAACGAAGGACAATTACAAACATAAGTATAACAACTCATGCTTTATGCGGCCGCACGCTTCGGACCAGCGCCCAATCGTATGTGCCACCGCAGACATGTGTGTAATAAAACAAATTATTTTCATTGCACATTGTTATTCCTTTATTAATTTGTTGCAGTAAATACATAACTAATAGCAATGGATAAAAACTGAAAACACCAGTAAACATTACAATCTTAACTATATCACCACTGAATTCCAGACTACTACAAAAACTCACACAATGGGAACAAAATATATCTTTATTATCAAATATATAGGGCAACTGTAGAGCTCTGTCCACAACATATTCATTGTGTATCACGAGCATAGGATTCGAACCAGGTATGTTTGGTCACTGCCCCAATGCCATTAGTTTTAAAGATTTAGTTTATCAATTTAAAAAATAACCTTTAAAAAGTTTAAATCTTATTTTTTATATCAAGTTCCTAAAAATAACAATTGTACTTTTCTGTAAGGTAGGCCCTAAAGGTTCAAATAAAACATGAGCATACCATTTTAAGTACTAGTTGACACATACAACCGAAACAAAATCGCAGAATCCCCATAAATACACCTGACCATTTACCAATCGTAATAAATATTACCTAACGGACAGGAATTTGTTAATAAAGACCAAAGAGCTAGCGCTAAGCAAAGCTAATTGGAAAATAGACTCAAAAGAACATTTCCTCCAACGTAAAAGGGATCCCGTTTCTTAAAAGTTCTGAAAAAACGGAAGGGAACGCATTCAAAAAGTGCCTTCCAAGTTCCAACCCTTCCCCAAGTATGCCTAATCCATCAGTGATTGCTGTCCACGTTGATGTAGCGTTAAATCAGTATGATATGCAGATGAATGTGTAGTAGTCCGGATTAAGCCAGTTCAAACTCTATCCTATGACACACATAATCATTTCATTTTAACGTTAATACTATATAATATAGTAATATAAATTTAATTACAAATTTGAAACAATTAGTAACATTACACTACAATTCAAAAATATGTATCCATTTCAATCCAACTGATCACGCAAATTATCACAGCAAATCAACCATTTTCCAAACATGACACTTAAGTGTGGTAAACCACCACTTACACAAATAATTGCTATAATTACTATTTTCTATGGTAAGGTAAAATATAGATAGTATCTGATTAGTAACTTAAATTATTTACATCATTATACTAGTAGGGCTACTACAGTCTACAAAAATTCTCATAAAATTACGTTGTATCTGTTCTAAAACTAAGTACATAGTAGAGAATACATTGAAGACCAAACGAATTCTTATTCCTGGACTTGCAGGATGCAAAAATTACGAGCTTACTTGCATCATGTAAGCATAGATTTTTTCCATCTAGGTTATACATACCTAAATATATGAATAAAGTTCACTAACTTTAGTGATAATAGATTGATAGTGATGCAGATAGGTAATGGCAGTCTTGGGTGGTACAGTAAGTAACTAATTAGTAATTAACATCTTCAATTAACACCAATTGTGTGTAACATAACTAATTATCAGTAAATCGGTAACGCGTTTCTGTTAACGAAACTGTATACTCAGTTACAGCAGTGGTAACGCCATAATAGGTAATTGTCTGCCGGTAACCGGTAAGTTAATTTTGGAACACTTTAGCATGTTTTTACGTCACTAAAGCGTAACTTTTAGTTTTTTATGCTAGGTTGCTTTTTTACTCTTTCTTTATCAGTTGCAACTTGCAAATAACACGTATTGCAGTAGACTATTTTATGACCCATCAACTAAAATTACTCATCACTTTACAGTTCACAACTTTTTCATCAGTTGAGTTTGCTTAGCATAAGTAAAATAAAATCAACTGTGCAGCTGTAATATAAAGCTGACAGGCAATGGCTTCAGAGAAATTTCAGTCATTGGGAAGCAATATCGTTCAACTGAATGTGCAAAGATAATAAGAAGTTTACAAGTAATGAAGAGCATTCATTAAAAAATAGGTATTCAAACATCAATTCAATAGTTTTTTTTAACTGCCTGACAGTAAATAGACTAAGGTAATATTCTTTTGACTTTAATTCATTATGAATTATAAAAATAGAGTAAATAAATAAATTTATATTTCGAGAGATTATTGTTTATTTATTTTTATTTTACTTAGTCACAGCTGATTTTCAGTGGGCAAAATTAAATTTAAAGAAGACCAAGCCAACCCTGTTGGCGCCGACGCTATCGACAAGCAAACAATGACCAACTCGAGACCACGATTTTAAATAGGAAACACCAACAAAATTAGCTGGATACGATTCCACCAGCGGTGGCTCCAGAATCAACAAGACACATTCTATCCTTATGCTACAAATAAGAAAATCAAGAAATTGCTAATTACAGTAATTAGTAAAGTAATTTACCCAAGAGCCAAGACTGATGCAGAAATAATGGTGCGTAAATAATGCGAGTAAACTCGATAGCCGACGATAACATAACAAATATGAAATATTTAATAAATAATAATACTAAATCTAATAACATCACTCTTTCCTACTACGTAGTACAGAAGAACACTTAGATGAAAAAAGTTTGTGCCTAGTGACAGATGAAGAGGGGTGAGACTGAGAAGGTACCAGAGGTGATGAAGAGGATAAAGAGGGGGGGGGGGAGGGGGGGAAACATCTGTAGGGATGATAATTAGTAATTACAGAACACAGGGCTTGGACTGAACAACATAGGGAGTGGGTACATATTATTAATTTAGTTTTGAAATGTCAAGGTTAACCAATCGGATCGTAACAACAATATAATAATCACTGTTGCATTGCAATTACTATGATGAATAAGAAGATATAAGCCCTACTATCATATACGGCAAACTATTAATTTAAAATAGTGCAGTGCTAAACTAACAATAGGTTTCTATTACCCTTCCTTGAAAGAACGGATGAGTTACATATCATCCTCACTCAAGTTATAGTTGGCTATATAAACCAACCAGTGCTAGCTGACTGGTGACTGGTCTGTACATATAGGTATGTACCCAGGCTTCAGAAATAAATCAAGGAGTCTGGAAGATTCTACCATTAAAGACCTCCCTTGTGCATATTCAGTTCGTTCTGGCGTCGCTATATTCACAGAGCTATCACTCGCTGATGTCATCTTACAGGCTGTAAGGAAACATGGCAGCCCTATTTCACGTGAGTATTTGACCTATTGAGACTTTTAAACACTGGGCCCACGACAAAGTTAATATTGGAACAAGGTTTGTATGTATTAATGGATTCACCAAACACTGCATAACCTTAGCACAGGCTTATTTCTAGTGTAGAAATCAATTAGGGCCAGTTTTTCTAGTGACATAAATAGGGCAAGCAATCAAATCCTAGTCCAATCACTGGGTGTTAGATTTGTGTATTTAGTGCTAGCTTGCTGTGACTTTTAACGATGCCTTTTAGAACAAAACCGAGATTTGCAGAGTGTGTGTCGGTGGTGTCGGTAAAAGATTACCCTTGATTTACTTCTGATGCCGATCGTCATCGATCGTACATCAGAACTTAGATAAAGATTAAAAAAAAATAATGTTAATCATAATTAATTGGCAGCAATACAGGAAAATTTATAAGTTTGAAGAGGATAACGGTTCACGGATGAAACGTACACACTCACGGCACAACCAAGATGGCAACTGAACTGCCACAACATTATGATAATACTAGTATAGTACAGGAGTATGATATTGATCATTAATCTAGGTCAAATTAACAGTTTCAATTTTACCCCAGTTCTGTCAATTGTAAACAAATAGTAAAGTAAAATACAAATAGACAAAAGTTAAAACTTAAAATGCTATCTCACATAGCAATTAGAATTATGGTTAACTATTTATGAGTCTAGTAGCTAGGTGCATTATAATAAAATAAACAAATACCATACTCAAAAGTCAACACTATGTTTCTCAGGCTTAGAACATACTCAAATTGCCTACTTTAAATCAATTGCTAATAAAACAAACAGTTTTAGTAGTTATTTACTTAGGGAACATTCTACAAAGAATGAACTTGGAAGTTGGAACAGTCACATTTATTAACGAGTTCTACTAAGCACTGACAACAATGGGCTCAACTGTCATAAAACAAGCCAAACAACTTTGGTAAGCTAATTTTGTGTCTTACATAAATTAGCTATTATTTACTACAATTCAGAAATTAAAAAAGTCCGCCCCAACCGGGAATCGAAATATGCGGGAGATCCGTCGTTCGATTCCCGGTTGGGGCGGACTTTTTTAATTTCTGAATTGTAGTAAATAATATCAATTATTACACCTACACCCTATTACACCCGACGAAACAAATCGAGAAATAAACTAGCTAAATAAAACGTACATAATCTTGTTTCAGTAGCCTGTTTAAATATTTTGTTATTTTACTTGGCTTGGCTAATTAATTTTAGATACTTTACTTGTGTACTTTTATCGTCAAGAATATAAAAGTTATTGTACCCTATGTAGATATTATATAATATATAATATTATGTATAAAAAATAAATAAAAATAAAACCTAATCGAATCGCTTAAGAAGACTGCTATTGCTGATACGTATCGAGTAATAGGACCAGATTGTACTAAACTACAGATGCATTTTATTTTTATATGCTTCCAATTTATTTTTAAACTATTTGGTAAATAATAAATAATAATTCGTAGGCTTACTAGGTATGTACTACTACGGAATCAAACACAATTAATGAATTAAATAAAGTGAACTCTCTTGATGACACACTGAACTATAGTTATATGCTGCATGCACACATTGTTTTTTTTGGGGGTAATCCATCTATATTTATTGAATTACCAACATTTTGGTCTGTTCTCCCAGCCCATTTTCAAGGAAATCAAATTATAAAATAGCACGTATCAAAAACAAACAAAACCAAACTTCATAAAAAAGTCACTGTCATGCTCAACTTAAAGCTCTCCATGTGGACATGTTTTGTTTTTAATATGCTGTGCACCTCCTCCAACAAGAGTTGACAATTTAGCATTAAGCTCTATGCCCAAAACTTCTTTAAGAACCTCATCACTAGGCCTAATCTGAATTAAAAGGAAATTTGAAATAATCGAGTTTGAATTAACGAGGATTTGCTGTTTTGCTGTATTATAAATAATAAATTAATAATCAATCACTTGGTTCCACATATGTCAGGTCGGGGGGTGACGTATCACCAGTTTCTCGGGCACACATAACAATAATCAATAATAAATAAAATATCAACACAACAAAGTATAGAAGGGTCATGGAAGTTTGAAACAAGCTACCCTTAATATTATTTTCGTTTTCATGTGTTTCGTTGTGCTATCATAGCTTAGGCAAACAAAAAATTATATTAAATAAAATAGTAACTCAACAAAACAGACAACAAGTTTTCCTACTTGTAAAACATTTTGTCATGAAAGGTAGGTAAATCTAAATATACATACTACCACATAAAAATATATATTGGCTGGTATTTTAACACCGGTATTTGATATTCTTACGTAGATGGAGACTTGCCGCTCACGTCTAGTGAGGAATCTGCCGACGCTTCGACCCCTTGCGTACCTCAACGCCCCGTGGCAGGTCGCTTATCTCTAAGCCTAGCTGCTTCACTTTGCCTCTAGAGCGCCATACTTTCACCTAGAGCACCAGACACATGCATTATTCTTCAACCATGTACCACAATAGTTATAAATTATAATTACACGTATAAATAAAGAGACACAATGGCTATGTAAATAGCCCGAAACGTCCACTATTTCAAACTTATCCTAATAATACTACTACATATAGTACATTACTCGAATGAACACAAACTCGAAAGGCCCAAGAGCTTACACAATTTAACATGCCCATGTGCCATCCCGCCGAAAGCAGAATTTAAACCTACGGTGATTCCCCTCCCTCTTCCTCCACCCCCCTCCCTGTCACCCAATCCACACTCACTCACTCACCCCTAGACAACAGCTAGCCTAGTTTTTAGTTTTCAACTCAGTCTCTCTCTCCAATCACTGAGAAAGGTCACGTTGACCGAAAACGTTTTGATTGTCTGTTTATTTGTTTATATGTTATCTTTCGCGGCACGCCTATTCTATTTAAGGTATGGTAAGCTGCTGGCACCCTATCTCTATTCACACAAATATATAAAACTGGTGCACGTAACTTGTGTATCGGTGTTATCCCAGATAGAAAACTTAACATTAGTATTACCGGTACACAGCAAAATGATGAATTGTACTTTCATAGTCTGTTACTGTTAATGTTAGGCAGTGGCGAAGCGTCGGGGTAGGTATTGAGACAGTGTCTAACCTACTCAAAAAATTAATAAGGAAAATAATGTTCTAAACACTGTTTTACAAGTGAGAAATGGTTTTCAAAAGCACGCGGGCAAAGCAACGAATGAACGGCAGTTACCTTTCTGCGCGGACGTGGTCTCTTTCCATGCCTTTGCACTACTTCTTGAGACAACTAGGATTGTCTCCGAGCCTTCCCCTATTACACCTACAACTCTATGGCCCAGCGCTTGTCCACTCCCCTCCACTTCCCCTCCTTCTTCGCCAGATGCATAGGTTAATGAGACATGACTCCTCGCGCTTCAGCTCGTGTTTCGGCTGCATTTTGGATTGTTGCGCGCATGGATACTATTATACACTTGAATAAGCGCGCGAGCGTGCTTGAATGAGTGTTACAGCTTTACAGCTTGAGTTGTTTTGTTATATTTAATATTATTCTGATTCTGACATGGCTGCAAAATTGCAAAAATATAATAGGGAGGATCGACTAAAATGGAGTTTCCACTGTACAAAAACAACGTTATTTTGTTATTGCTTTCAGACTAATACTTTTTTCTATAACGCACCAAACGCATTCTAAAATCTTGATTTTCAAAATTTTTGCCCCGTGCTTGGTTCCTTTCCCAGAAAATATATGCACCAAAAAGAAACATGATTTGTTTGTGTCTAGTTTGTAAAATATTCACGCTTCACCACTGATGTTAGGTCATAGCCTGTTAGGTAGTTGAATGCCTTAAATATAATTCGAGATACAATGAGAAAGTAGATGGTACTATTGGCGTTGGTACTACAACATAATACATCCAGGAGCCTATGACCAAAAAAGCAAAAACATAGCAAGAAATTATAGCGGGCATAACTTGTGCATCTAATTTTTATAATGATGAGTTATATGAACATAAAATCAAATGGGGGAGAGGTACAAAGAAGATGGTTGATATGTTCCCGTGCAAATAGTTTCAATATTGAAGTTAAGATTCCAGACATACCGTGTAGTCGTCAGATGTGGTGACTAGCATCTCCGGATCTCTAGGGTTGAAGGCCACGGAATTTACCACGTCTGTGTGTGGAAACCGTGTGAGGCAGATACCGTAGTGACGATCCCACAGGTAGCCACACTTATCCTCTGCGCCACTAAAAGAAAGTTTGACTCAGTAAATGCGCTATCGGCTATACCAAAACATAGCTACAATTTTCCTTTGAGCCACTGAAAGAAAATGGGTCTCATTCGTTCGTAAGATACATTTCTAGTCTAGAAGCACTACACAAGGTATTAACTATGCGTACTACTCACTACAGCTGAAGAAGATAGGAAGGCATAATTCAAACATTTCTTGAAGCTATTGCCTATTGGTATCGGAATTGGCCATTTTGGAGGGATTGACCCATTTATAATAACTACCTACTAGACTATTGCATTTATCAAGCCTATGTAAAACTTTACTGGTAATGAAGATGACGACATTTGGCTGTGATGTATTTCTAAAATTGAATACTTTATTGAAGGTCGCCTACAACCAATATTACAGTTTACAGAACTAGCTCCGTGTTCTTACCTGGCCACATATTCGTTACACACATCCAAGAAAATGAAGAAGCACTCGTTATTGGGCGTATATGCTCTGTGCGCCCTTAGCATTGTCCCGACCTGCAGCACACAGAATCAGATTACATTTTAAAACCTTGTTAATTCAAACTTGGTTCATTTTTCAAACTAAGCATGAAGTTTCCAAGAAGTTTGGGATATAGGCCCTACCATATAGACTTGACCAGACTCTTATTGAGTTTGATTTGAAAAGGGATCACTGAACAGAACACATGTGACCTAGAAATATACTAGAGAAAGAGACAACACTTCAAGTTGTCACCACATTCTTTCCGAGTTATCAGGGCTTCAGAAACTCTTGATACCTTTTATGTATATATGCCTCAACCAGAGGCAAGTTTTGATTTGTAACCTCTCAATTCTTAAAGAAAACCGGTAGGTTATACTAGGGTTGTCGTTCGATACGAATTTCAGTATCGATAATCGGACCAGTTAAATCGATTATCGATCGCGATAATCGATTTAAAAAAAATATCAATCGATAATCGAATCAAAATTGGGACTAAACATGCTCGTATACCGACGCGGACCGTGGACCTTTTGCGAGTGCATCCTTTTGTTCCTTCTATTTGCTCAGAACAGGGTTTTTCCACGCTATAATAGCAACGTCTTTCACGAGCTCCCCCCCCCCCACGCGTCGGGCCGGCGCGACGAGAGCGAGCTTAGTGGAGTAGACAAACCACGCTATGCTACCCGGCTTGAGTGTTATCTTTGTGAAGGTCGTTCTTCTTGGAAATCATGGTTCTGTGAAGTTTCATTTCAGCTTTTGTTGAGATTGTCGTTCATTCATTTACGAGATATTATCAGTTTAACTGTTCAATGCTCCGATATTTATTACGTGACGAGATGAATATTGTTAGAGATTAGTTTGGAAAACGCAAAACGACGTAATATTGGTGTGAGAGAACTGATAAGATAATATTATCGTAGCACCACGGAAAGAAGAAAAGCGATTACGAGTTGGCGTGGAGTGGGGAAGAATGCATCTCGATAAAATACTTGTTAATCTTGCTTGGCCGTGACGCGCCGAGGTTGTGCGCAATCAGCGCCTGATCGGCGCGGGAATGCAGCCGCCTGCCGCCCGACCCAAGCCGGCCCGTAACACACACGCGTCATGCTGGTGGCCTATACTGCACAGTGCAGGTGCTTCATACTTCATGCCGTACAAGCAGGGGCGGCTCGTGAGTTATCATCAGGGGGGTGCACATAATATCGAAGTATTATTCTGCGGGAAACAAAGGGGTCTGGGGCGCAGCCCCAGCCGCCGGAGCGAAATTTTTTACAGATACTAATTGTCTGAAGTACCCGGAAAACGACTTAAGAGTATATTTTTGAATTTATTGGTCGGGAAAAACTCCCCTATGTGTAATTGTTACTTATGGAAAACCATCCAAAAAATTAATTATTATATGGTTGATTTAAATATTACATACCCGAATAATGTCCCTTCATCTCCTCCGACACGCGCCTCAAACATCACATCGTATATTTATTTTAAAATGAAGTCCATTTCTAATTTTTCGTCCAATGGTCGGTTTAAAAAACTGTTTATTTTTAGATCGCTTATTACCGAAGTCATATTATAATTTCACTTCACGGCACGATAATAATTTTAACACTATTTGCTCACTTCACCAACCCTGTCGCAACAACTTTCACTAGCTACTGAGCGGATTGTATTTGCGGGGGTGAATGAATGCTGCGCCTGCGAGCAAAATACCAAGGCATTGAATGAAATAACTGGTTTTGACCCAGTCGCTTGCGCGATCTTCCAAGCTTTTTCAGACGTGATTTCAAAAGATGGCCCGGGGCTCGTTCTGCCATGCCGACCGTAGAAAACGATAATAAAAATGAACTCACATTCGGAGAGCACCCTCCTGTGGCAGCCCGCAGCACTTACCTGCTGAAGAATGACTCCTGCCGAATATGCCTTGCTTTGGGCCGGCCAAAATATCCATGCAAACAATCCAACGATTTATTGGGAATATTACGAGATTTGCTTCGAACCTTAAATTTGGAATTTAGTTCGCGCAGATATTTGGGGGTGCGCGTGCACCTGTGCACCTATACACGAGCCGCCCCTGCTTACAAGTGTTGTAGATCTCGCAGTGGACGCATTTTTCATGGAATAAAGCGATTAATGTCTTGACTGGTACTATTTTATGAAGTTCTGCAGAGCGGGTGGTAAATTACAAAATTTCGTGCGGGCGAGCTATTCGATTATCGAAATATCGATAATCGATTCTGGAAGACTGAATCGATTAGCGTTCGTTTCGGGAAATAATCGTATCGATCGATATATCGATTATCAAACGGCAACCCTAGGTTATACTAGCATAGGCTAATGGCCACAACCCACTATTTTACCATATTATTTAAAATTATACATGCAGACTACCGTATTAACCCGATTGCGAGCCCACATTTTTTGACACATTTTTGCAGTTCAAAATGGCACCCCGGCTTGGAATTGATGGCAAAATTACGAGTATTTAAATGCTACTTTTTTTTTGTTATGAACTTTTAATCAGGGGTCAGTCGGTTTGCATTCGGTGTCGGCTTGCAATTTAAAAAAAAATAATGTAGGCCTAAAGTCTTCTTTACTTTTAGTTTTGTTTAGATTAGAGAAGGGTTGACAGGTTGGGAAAGCAAAGAGAACATAAAGTGCAGCCTGAAGGGCTGGGGGCAACAAAACTTTTCACCTGCTGATGACAACTGCAGCTAATTTAAAGTTGTTACCTTAATCCACGACGCGTTTCGTCCTTCTGGGACTCATCAGGCGGATGGTGGCCACTAAAAATCAGCTAACTACATGCAAACAAAACTCACAACACATAACCAAACCTGTGGCAGGGCCACGCAACACGTAAATTATGTAGCCTATGCATGTTGTCATCTTCAGCAAGGTTGCTTCACAAACCATTCATACTGAGTCACACCGTCAGCACAACCAGTAAGGGGGCTTCCCTCCCAACTGTAGTGCTGGGAGACAAAAATCCATGACTTACCCTGGATTCAAACCAGGACTCTTGGCAACAAGAGAAAAGCTGCCCCTTCTGTTGTTGCTGGGTCAGTCAACCCTTCTCCAATATAACTAGTCAATAGGCCTTTTCCACACTTAGAAACTATTTAAATCTAAGGTATTTGGGCCACTAACCAGTGGCGCATTCACTTGGCCTCTGTCTTTGCATACATTAAGCGACCATAAATATAGCATTGCGGCATGCACTTGAGAAATAAATAACCTAAATATATTTAGCACCGTGGTCTCTACTGTAAAATCAGAAAACACATGATGTCATAGTATGTCAAAATATGGGCATATGAAAATAAAAGAAGAATGGTACTACATATGCAAAGTTTTTCTTCATATGAAAAACAAATGATTTACTGATTGTTACAGTTGTACACTTAAAGGAATTATCTCATCTTGGTTGCACTCCATAGCATATCTTTAACCATTCAATTTCACGGAAATAGATCTTAGATGCAGCTTGATCGAACATCTGGTTGCTAAGTAAATAGAGTTTTAAAACATCACTGCACGAAAACTAGTGGCCTAAAAATGACGTCACTGTACGGCCACTCATCGAGTCGACCCGAGCGTGTAGCCGGCTCGCGTTACGAAGTACTCGGCTTTCAAGACCCAATCAGGCGATTACTCACAGCTGTGCGTTTTGTTTGTAGAGCACCAATTATGATGAAGATGATGATGATGATGAATTATTATCAATTATGATGAATTGATTATTGATAATGATCAAGTATAGCGAGTATACCACGTGCTTCCACTCCTTTGTATGGATAGTGAACTCGCTTTGGAAGGTCTTTCATTGTGGTAAGATTCTAGGGCACCTGTGTAAAACATGTTATTTTGTATGTCAAATTCACATTACATTATATCATCTAGGTACCAAATATGAAACATTATTGCAAAATACGTTTTAGCAGTACGTTCATGCAGCAATATAATATTCATGTTGTGAATGCAGAATGTGTGATGATGTGTGTGTGTTTTGGGGGGGGAGGGGGGGCTGGCATCTCAATCTATCGTCATCTGTGTTTTCTTGAAAAGAAAATGATCTGTATTTGTTTGAATACGAGTGCGTTGGTAAGTGCGTAGAAGTATCCTCAAGTATCGCATAACTTATCACGTATACAACACAGATTGCGCGCTGGGTGTTTACGACCGCTCAGATAAATGTGAGTGCATGCTTGTGTCATGTACAGTCGTGTTAGGAAGATTCTATTTCTAATGTGATTGTCTGCTAGATGGTTTGGGGCTTAAGTTGGGTTGAACCTCGCGCACAACGCTCTTCTATAAAGAATGACTGTTTATTATCATTGATTTTGAATGATTCTACATAATATGATGGTTATTGCATAAACATGCATTTGCTCACAATATTAGGACAAAATGTGCACGGAAAAATATAAAATAAATATTTTTTATGAAAAACAAAGACATGTATGACAATAGTTGCTGGTATGCTTATGGTAACTTATCACAGTTTGGAAACCGATGAAATGATAGCTGTTTGTGTAATTTATTTTCTATTATTACATTTATATTCACATGCACTTGATCACCATTTTATATTTAGACTAACATACACCATTATAATATAGCATCGATATTATTGCACCATTACTTCAGCTGATGCACGTTCTTTCACCGCACTGTTGAATGATGAAACTTCACTGCAATGTTATCTCTTTATGCGGGTGGGGGACCGAGCGCGCATACGAGGCTCAAGTCAGCCAGCGAGCCAGGCGTACAATGACGTCAGTCCACGTTCAGCCGGAAAACCACTAAAATCGCTGCCAAGCGCAGCAGAATTTTTTGAGATTTTTTCCCTTTTAACCAACGTTTTAAAACATCAACACCTTTAACATATTAAAAGTTTTTCCAAGTTGATATACCGACTTTAAGCGGCGTCACATGATCGAGAAAATCGCGCGAGTTGGCTCGCGCGAGTAACTCTCTAGGAGTAGGCCTGCACTTATTTACATGGAAATCGCCGCCTCCCTGTCAGACGGTGAGCTAGCGAGCGCGAGCTCGCGCTCGCCACGAAAAATGTCCAGCTTGTTCAACTTCCTAGCGAGTCGAGGTAGCGAGAGCCAATCAGAACTCACTACCGTAACACGTGACCAGTGAACACCAATAGGTGGCGTTATTGTTACCTTCATTGTCTGTCGTGTGACAAGGATGGTAATAAACTCGCGCGAGCCAACTCGCGCGATTTTCTCGATCGTGTGACAGCCGCTTTAGGGCTGGATGCACAGCAGTCACTTACAAACCACTGCTACTAAGAGTCCACTAAGTGACACAGACCCATGTTGTTTTCCATGAGCACATAGTACTAATGTTAGGTTAACTACATGGCATTGGGCGTTGAGCTACTGTTGTGTATTCGGCCCTAAAGAGTTGATTTAAATAAAAGATAGGCCTATTCTATAATAGATTTAATTAAATAAAAATGTTGATTTAAAATTTAAACAACAAAATATTGTCCTTTCACCTGCTGATGACAACTGCAGCTAATTTAAAGTTGTTTGTTACCTTAATCCACGACGCGTTTCGTCCTTCTAGGACCGCCTGATGAGTGATAAGTCCCAGAAGGACAAAACGCGTCGTGGATTAAGGTAACAACAAACTTTAAATTAGCTGCAGTTGTCATCAGCAGGTGAAAAGTTTTGTCGTCCCCAGTTCGTCAGGCTGGGCTTTATGTTCTCTATCCCAACCTGTCAACCCTTCTCCAATCTAAACTAAACTAGCCAGTTGGCCTTTTCCAAACTAATTGTGAAAAATATTGACCTTGATTGAAATAACATGAATCGTCTGAATGCACGTCTGACTGACCTGTTTTAGTGTGATAAGATCTATTACGTGGATGTCTATCTCTTGTGCTATGGGCGGAGGGTCTAGCGGGTTCCGGATGATGTAGTTGTGTGGCCACGGCCGACTGTTCACGTACAAGTAGCGCTGGTCCGGGGAGAGACCTGGAACCACACCGGTTCGATGTGACATTACAGAAGTATTCTTTAATTCTTTTATGTACTGGTACACAACAACTCTTGCAACAAGCATCTTATGGCACATTCACATTACATAAAGCAATACAATCTTAAACACAAGAACAGTAAATGGCATACCTAAAATTTATTAAACCGGTAGGCCTAGTTTACGATATGAAGATGGGCTGCAAAGGGGATAAAAAACTTGGGCAGGGGAGCCATTTAATCAGGGCCTAACATAATTTTGTTAATATTTAGTACAATTATTCAGAAATTAAAAAAATCATCACGAGAACCCAATCAGCATGGATTTTACTAGGAAAACGCTTAAGTCCCGCCGCGTTGTTGGATGAGCCTAATTGGTGCATTGAGCTGCCATGTGTTATGCGGATTTTCTGATGTTCTGTGAAAAAATCATTACTAAGCTGAAGATTTTTTAAAATTAATTTAAATTAAATAAAAAATAAACTTTAATTTTTAATTTTTTAATTAATCGTAATTTAAAAAAATAAAAAAATCGTAAAATTGCGATTTTCATAAGAAATAATTATTCGATTGCGCTCAAATTTCACACGAATATATTAATTCATAAAATTAAGGTTCTGTGAAAAAATTATTACAATCGATTAAAGCATGTAGGTGTTATAAGTAGGGAAGACGACGGGTACCCGCCCGTCGAAGTCGGGTACGAGTACGTGTTTCCACTACCCGTTTACCCGCAAAACCCTGTTCCTGAATTGAGGTGTCACATTGTAGGCGGAAGGCTAATGTAAACATGCGCTTTCTCATATCTTTTGTGCTTGGCGGCGTTTTTGTTTTGAATTATAATGCCCTTTGTTCATGTTGCCGACTTGTGGCAGTGTGCTGAGTATGCCCCACCCCCACCCCTCTCCTGCCTAACCACTCGTGCGATCTTCCAGAGATTATACTGCGTGTTTTCAATCTGCTAGAAGTCAAAACTTAAAAGCTATCACCCATGGTGATAAACCTTTCCTTATATCTTGTTTACTCCAATTCGGGCTCCAGCCCCCCCCCCCCCACGCCCCGCGCCAACGCATCATCGTGAGTCCCGACCTTGACTTGACTGTCAAGATATAAAGCAGATGCGTGAGTGTTATCTTAATGGCCCGCTGCTGTTCCTCTTTCGTGATTATGAAAGACTACTTCATCTGCACGTCATTGTTTATAGAACAGCATTACGTCGTCCGAGATATTACGATAATTGATGAGCGCGTTTATTCACAGTTCATTAGACACCCCACACAATTTTTTTGTGTTACTACCCGGGTAACCCGCGGGTAATGTGGACGGGTACCCGGGTCGTAAAAAAGTCGGGTTTCGTCATCCCTAGTTATAAGTCAAAGAATTGTTTTAAAAAAGAAAAAAACGTAAAATTCCGATTTTCATGAGAAATAATTTTTCGATTGCGCTCAAATTTCACACGAATATCTTAATTCATAAAATTATGGTTCTGTGAAAAACTCATTAAAATCGGATAAAGCATGTAGGTGTTATAAGTCGAAGAAATTTAAAAAAAAAATCGAAAAAAATCGTAAAATTGCGATTTTCAATGAGAAATAATTTTTCGATTGCGCTCAAAAACGTGGCAGTTCTAAGATCAGAGATTTCTAAGGTCTCCAGAAAATTTCATCGCAATTGGAGTATCGGTTTAGCCGGAATCGTGCTGACAAACACACAATAATACAGAAAAAAAAGAAGAAAAAAAAGCATTCCGGATTTTTTTCTCCAGTGTAGTGAAATGGAATCTTCGCTTCGCTCGCTACGCTCATCCAATAATTTCTGAATCGTATTAAATTTATTAACAATTCCACCTATGGGAGTGTTTCCCAACTATCCATATCGAGAAATAAAATAACATTATTTTGTACAGCATTTGAAAAGAAAGGGAGCCAGGAAAAATATACCTACTACGTATATTCAACTTCAAGTGCGGCTGATTAAATACGAAGTACCTAACGTACAACCTCTATGAGCAATGTTTCAATATGGCCTAACAGTTGATATGTCCGAAAACCAACTAAACTAAACTAAAAACCCTATATCATTATCATTCAAAATGTAAAGCCTACTGGGTACTAAACATGTGGCTTACTCACTCATCTAGCAACGACTTTAGCATTTTCCTTGTATTACACATTTGCGTACTGACTACCATATTTTAAACTATGTGTCACAGACTTCGCGACACGCAGTATAATATGAGTCTATGAAAAAAGTTTTAAAAAAATCCGAATAATTAAAGCAGGGTCGGGAAATCAATGCCTTTCCCCAAATTTCAGAATCCTACCCACTCCTATCAATTTCATAACGCCCTAATGAAGCCCTCCAACTCCAACTCACCCATGCCTATGATATGTCCATGAAGGTCTATAAGGTGGTCCGGCTTATCGAAACGGTCTTGCACCTCTTCATAATTCAGCCAGTTTGGTTCGGGTGGGCCATCCAACGTTCCTTCAAGCTCCCTTGTGTTTCTGTACTCGAGCTCTGCCAGGCGTTCTTTGAGGGTCAAACCTGCACACAAAGACTCGACAATAGCATAAAACTTGATTAACCTTTTGAAAAGTATGCCCGTATATATACGTGCGCGCCCGAGCGCCCTGCCAGAGTATACCCGTATATGTACGTTTCGATGTTTTTGGGTTGTACAGTAATTCAAGGCATGGGTGCATCGAGCTGGAGCTCGGCCATGCAGTAGTGCTACCTATTGACAACATCTTGAACTATTTGGTGAAACATTTGGACGAGATTTGATCTATTTTTAGCATGTTTTTGTGAATACGTGCGTTGCCGGTGCGTGTGACGGCAGGCCTAGTGCGTGCTAGTAGGTAGCAACAAGTGTTATCGGTAGCTATGGCAAGGCGCGTAGATATGAATGTAGACGAAATCTCGGAAATTATTATGAATATTGTGTGCAAATAAACATTTACTACACAAGAAAATATTGGTTATTATTCTCATTAAGAATTTTTCCCTTGGATTCTAAAATACGGGAAAAAACTCACTATAGGGGTGGGAAACCCCAATTTTTAACTCACTTTTCAAAAGGTAAAACAGGAAGTGATGACACAACACAACATTGATAAGGTGCACATCTCTGGGCAGCTCAGAGAACTATGCACTAAACTTCGGACAACATTCATATTATGTCAGCACTCATTGTCATACCGGTATGTCACATATTTAAAACAATATGTTGCCTTGCCATACAAAAATTATATCTATACATTTTCAGTTTTCACTCTATTCTGTGGACTTCCGCATGATTGACAGAACCTATTGAAATTATTCCAAATAAGAATAAATTAGCCTACAATTACAGAATAAAACCCCAATTTCCAAGATGATATTAGCTTTGTTTGTTTGTCCTGTACCAGGTTCACATATTTACTCCTGGAATCGCCGGATGTACGTCATAAAACCGGAAATAGGAGTAATAAGTACACGTTACGCCCAGTTGGACAAACAAACAATTATTTGCACCCAGTTTTGACATTTGACGAGGCAACGAAGGCCTAGAGCCTATATACCACACGATGATAGGCTAATAGGCTTTGGGCCTAACTATATTTTTCAATATTTTGGCCTAGATAATAGGTTTCTAGTACATTGTTGTGCATAATATTGCTAAACGTCTTTCAAGCAGACCTATCCTAGTTTTAGGTTATGTCGGCCCTGGGCTAAGGTTTTTGCTTGACGGTAGATTAATTGGCATTGTCCCTTTTAAGTAGTGTTGCCGTTTGATAATCGATACATCGATCGATACGATTATTTCCCGAAACGATCGATAATCGATTCAGTCTTCCAGAATCGATTATCGATATTTCGATAATCGAATAGCTCGCCCGCCCGAAATTTCGTAATTTACCGCCCGCTCTGCAGAACTTCATAAAATAGTACCAGTCAAGACATTAATCGCTTTATTCCGTGAAAAATGCGTCCACTGCGAGATCTACAACACGCGTAAGGCGTGAGGAACGAAGCGCCTGCACTGTGCAGTATAGGCCACCAGCATGACGCGTGTGTGTTACGGGCCGGCTCGGCTCGGGCGGCAGGCGCTAGGCGGCTGCATTCCCGCGTCGATCAGGCGCTGATTGCACAACCTCGGCGCGTCACGGCCAAGCAAGGTCAACAAGTATTTTATCGAGATGCATTCCTCCCCAGTCCACGCCAACTCGTAATCGCTTTTCTTCTTTCCGTAGTGCTACGATAATATTATCTTATCACTATCAGTTCTCTCTCACCAATATTACGTCGTCTTCCAAACTAATGTCTAACAATATTCATCTCGTCACGTAATAAATATCGGAGCATCGGTTAAACTGGTTAAACGAGGGAGCGGAGCGACCGAGTGTCTCCATTCAACTCGAACGGCTCTCATTCTGTGATTCTGTCTGTCTGTCTGTACGTCGAAAATCAGCCGAACCGCTGAACAGATTGGGCTGAAATTTTAAACAGACATCCGGTACAAGTTTATTGAGAACTGCTAACAAAATCAGTTAGATCCAATGCGATTTAATCCCACAATAAATAAAAATGTGATTTTTTAAATATCGAAAGCATTTGTTTAGTAGCAGCTAGCGGGACGACAATCACGTGGCTTGCATGGCCTAGTGGTAAGCATGTAGCCTACCGCACGGAGGGTTGGGGTTCGATACCCGTTAGGTCGAACTTTTTATATTTTTACACACACATATTATAATTTTTGAGGGGTGTTAAATGGGAAATAAAAATTAGATGATTTTGTTTTATCTTGGAAATTTGTTAATGTTTCACGCTAATACGTTTTGAACATGATTCGCATTTTAAATGTTCAATTTAAATAACTAGGGAAACGCCAAAGTCGTTGTTAAACGAGTGAGTGAGCCATATGTTAAGTACCCGGTATCATTCCTCATACTGGGATAGATCCAGCCTTGGGTATAAGGGAGGAAAGGGGAAGTTCCAGGGTACTCAACACTTGGCTCACTCCCTCGTTTAACAACGACTTTGGCGTTTCCTTAGTACTATCTCGTAAATAAATGAACGACAATCTCAACAAAAGCTGAAATGAAACTTCACAGAACCACGATTTCCAAGAAGAACGACCTTCACAAAGACAACACTCAAGCCGGGTAGCATAGCGCGGTCTGTCTACTCCACTTATCTCGCTCTCGTCGCGCCGGCCAGACGCGTGGGGTGGGGGGGAGGGGGAGCTCGTGAAAGACTATTATAGCGTGGAAAAACCCTGTTCTGAGCAAATAGAAGGAACAAAAGGATGCACACGCAAAAGGTCCACGGTCCGCGTCGACATACAGCAAGTTTAGGCCTAATTTTGATTCGATTATCGATTATCGATCGATATTTTTTCAAACGATAATCGATTTAACTGGTCCGATTATCGATACTGAAATTCGTATCGAACGGCAACCCTACTTTTAAGAAAGGCCGTGAAGATAATATAATTAGGGATGTGCGGGTACCCGAAAAACGGGTAATTTTCGGGTAGGTAAAATTACCCGACCTCGGGTCGGGCCGTCAATTCCTACCCGAAAAAGTCGGGTCGGGTAGAAGTAATAAAGAAACACGCCAATCTGCTCCTTTTAAACCTCCCGCTCACACGCCAAACGAACAGCTGACGTCGGAGCGGACCAATCGCTACGACGTGGGCGCGGCTATGCTATGATGCTGTGTCCTTGGCTCTTCCCGTCTTCCGGCAGGCCCTAGGCCCCTACTGACCGTCATTACATTACTCGTCTTCTGGTTATTCAACGCTAATAACGGCATAAAGCAAGTTGAATATTACGTACGTAGGCGAATGGTGAAAAAGAAACAACGCTAATAAACATCGTCTAATGCCTAGGCGGCAGGCCTAGAAGTCCGATCTAGTGCGCATCGTTGCGCGCAGCAGAGCGTTGGGCGGAGTCAGACCGAAAGGCTGGTGCAAACGCGCGATTTCGTCAGCTGCATAGCTGGTATAAACGCATGATTTCGTCAGCCGGAAGAGCCAAATACGCGATCGCATAGTTTTTTCTTGGGTTTCGTATTGGATTAAAAAACGATTGTTACAATATTATTTCCAAGTATAACGAACTATTGATGCAGGAAAACGATAATAGCGGGGTTTCACTGTACTAGGCCTAGGCCTACTCAAGCAAAAGTTCATAAGTCGCCGATTTGGAAGTACTTTGTGTCAACACAGCCCAGAGTGGCTACCTGCAACCAATGCAAAACTGTTTTGTTGGATTTTTTTTTAAAAAATGAATTCACAAATAAAAAAAAAATTCACTACCCGAGCCCGACCCGAGGGTACTTTCAATTACCCGACCCGAGCCCGACCCGAGTTCAAAAACCACTACCCGCACATCCCTAAATATAATCATTGGGAAAGATATTGCTCGGACCGGCTTTTTCCATTTTCACTTCTAGCTTCTTTCTTAGCTTCTCACTACACCAACCAAGCCACTACAAACTTTAAAAATGGAGCAATATTTTGTCGCTTTACACCCACTAGCTTTGTTTGCCTGTCCACCACTAGTGCTACACTGTTTTACACGTGCACTGAGCAGTGTACGGCGGAAGTACTTCTTTTTAAAGGAAACAATATGTCAGTGTAGCACGAGTGTTGCCCACAAAAAAACACTCAGCACTTTTAGTGTAGTTTCCTCCTACACGACCAAAATAGCCAGTGTAATCTAGTGTAGCACTGGCAGCACTAGTGCTACACTGAAGGTACAGAAAAACGACCACATTCTAACTACACTGACTTACACTAACACAAAAAAACAGCCATTCGTCTACACTGACTTACACTAGTGTAAAGGGTTGGACAGGCAAACAAAGCTCTGCTAAAGAAGCAGGTGTAAAATTCTTACTCCAGTCGCAGTTGTGGTAACTTACAACAGGACAAAAAAACGTTTTTCTGGGTTGTGACAGGTACATTTACACCAGGACAGAAAAACGGGTTTTCGTTAGGGATGTGCGGGTACCCGAAAAACGGGTAATTTTCGGGTAGGTATAATTACCCGACCTCGGGTCGGGCAGTCAATTCCTACCCGAAAAAGTCGGGTCGGGTAGAAGTAATGAAGAAACACGCCAATCTGCTCCTTTTAAACCTCCCGCTCACACGCCAAACGAACAGCTGACGTCGGAGCAGACCAATCGCTACGATGTGGGCGCGGCTATGCTATGATGCTGTGTCCTTGGCTCTTCCGGCGCTGTCCCCGCTGGAGTAATAGGCCCTACTGACCGTCATTACTCGTCTTTTGGTTATTTAACGCTAATAACGGCATAAAGCAAGTTGAATATTACGTACGTAGGCGAATGGTGAAAAAGAAACAACGCTAATAAACATCGGCGGCAGGCCTAGAAAGTCCGATCTAGTGTAGGGTGACCAGACGTCCCGGTTTTCCCAGGACAGTCCCGGTTTTCGGGTATCTGTCCCGGTGTCCCGAGAGACACCACCCGGGACATGTAATTGTCCCGGTTTTTTCTCACGGGAGGTTTTTATTAATTTAATCGTAATTTTTCGTTAAAAAATAAAATAAAATACTATCTTGTTTTATTTTGTAAAAAACTAAATATGTACGTAGTTGTACGACGCGTCACATTGAAGTTTTCAACATCATTGCGCCTATACTTTTCTTTCCTGGAACCTGACTCCTGCCTAGTGTTCCTCCAGTTTCGCTCGCGCCGCAGCCTCAAAGAGAAGCCGACATGCAAGGCCAGCCGCCAACCCTATGCACTCCTCATCGCTGCCGTCTGGCCCGTGTTGTACTTGTAGGCCTAGGTGATTCGCTTGCTAGTTGGCTTATCGCTCGGGTAGGGCGGTAGGCATTCTTCGTCAGTCAGTCAGTCAGTCATGGAAATTGGAGCAGTGTAGTCACGTAGTGGCCTGTCGAATTGAGCTATTTATTTGTAGCCTACTGTCCTGTGTTTTGTACTGTGTTAGTTATCCAAGTGCGGAGTGTAAAATGGGTAAGCGAAGGTGTGTGTTCAATGACAGTTTGCAAAATACCTATCCTTTCATTAAAAAGTCTAACCTAGAGCACAAAGTGCAATGCACCATTTGCAAAGGTGTATTTTCAATTGATCACGGTGGCAAGACCGACATAACAGATCACATGAAAACGAAAAAACATAAAGAAGCGAACCTTGCCTCGATCGAAAGTGACAAAATTCGTAACTATTTTTCTCGAGAGAAAATGGGTACAGACGAGTCCAAATTAGCAGCTGCTGAAGGAACATTTGCTTACCATACCGTGATACACAATCACAGTTTTCGTTCAATGGATTGTACATCTGCGATCGTGCGAAAAATGTTCGACAATAAGTTTACTTGTGCTCGCACCAAAGCCGAGTCGATTGTTGTGAATATATTTGCTCCATTCGCCATGAAACAAATTGTAGAAGAACTCAGTGATGCAAAATTTGTTTCGGTACTAGTCGATGGATCGAATCATAAAAACATTAAACTGATTCCTGTATTAGTGCGATATTATCTACCGGGTAAAGGCATTAAAGTTAAAATATTGGAATTCGAAAATCTACGTGGCGAGACGTCGGATATGGTAAGCGGTCACATTTTGAAGGTTCTCAAGAAATATCACTTAACAGATAAAATAATTTCGTTCTCGGCGGACAATACCAACACTAATTTCGGTGGTGCCGCTCGTAAAGGCACAAATAATATTTACGCCAAGCTATGCACCAAGGTCAACAGACCAATTGTCGGAATTGGTTGCGCCGCACACATTTTGCACAACAGCGTGCAAACAGCGGCTGATTGTTTGCCGATTGACATCGAGAGTGTGGTGAATAAAATATATCAGTATTTTTACATTTACACCGTCCGCGTTGCCAAACTTGAAGAATTCTGTGATTTTGTAGACATCAACTATAACACAATTCTCGGTCATAGCAAGACGCGCTGGCTGTCATTGAGTCCTGCGGTTGAACGAATAATTCAAATGTTTGAAGGGCTAAAATCTTTCTTTTTATCAGAAGACAAATGCCCTACGACATTGAAAGATTTCTTTGAAAATCCCAATGCATTGTTGTTGCTGAATTGGTTATATTGCCAGCTCCAATTGTTTAATGCAACAATCAAAGTTATGGAGAGCCAAGAAATTTCTGCAGCCGAACTAACAACAGAAATTGAAAATTTTATTCAGAAAATAACAAACAGAATGGACGAAAACTTTCTCACGTCACAAGTAAAAGACCTGCTGGCCGAAGTAGAAGAGGAGGGGGAAAGTGGGCATATGACATCTGCAAAGTTTAAAGTAATGTGCACAAACTTTTACGTAAATGTCATCGAGTACATTAAAAAGTGGGCTAAACCCTACATGGAATTCAAAGATATATCGTGGATAATCATGAACAAAGTGCCAGAGTGGAATTAAATTGAAACCAGCATGAAATACGTCAAACATGTTATTGACATAAATTTTGATGAAAACGTTATGTTTGATGAGTTGTCTTACATCAAAGCATATGCTAAGGCAGATATAATCTCAAATTGGCAAACAAAGAAGACGCCAACGGCGACACGGTGGCTTGAAATGATGACATATTTTAAAGAAAAACAATTGTCAATTGAGAACATTTCGTCAATCGTCGAGTTCTCATTGGCATTGCCTGGTACTAACGCTGCAGTTGAAAGAATTTTCTCTCTCGTAAATTCATTGTGGACGGACGAGAAAAATAGAATGTCCGTAAAAACAGTAGGTGACATCCTCACTGTAAAAACTCATTTCGAGCTCTCCTGTCTCGAATTCCATAGTTTTCTGATAGAAAACGAAACCTTATTGAAAGGAATTCATAGTTCAAAAAAGTATGGCACCCACGTCGACGACCATGACTCTCCCGTCGCAGCAGAAGACATCACTGCAGTAGCTGGGCCATCCAGCAAGTAATCAACCACGCCACTACTCAGTACTCACAACCTACATAATTCATTCCATCGTGCCAATGCAGAGACGTGAGATCACATTATTTGTCAACAAGACATGACAAATATATATTGTGATGGTCTCGAACACAATATAAACATTTTTTACCATCAATTCAACTGTATAATCTAGATAAGGAAAAATATTACTTAATTAAAATAAACCACCAATCAATAAGAAAAATGCTTGTCTTATGTCAAAAATGCCATTTCAGTTCTATAGTATACGTTTCCTTGCCAATTATTGCAATAAGTATTTCGTGCTTTCCTTGCTCAGATCGCTCTAAAAGCTATCTTGAGGTCAGAAATAGCTCAATTTTTTTCCCCTCCGGGGGCTGGGGCTCCGCCCCAGACCCTTGTAGCCCACGCAAGTCCATAGTGGTAATATTCTCGAAGTGTCCCGGTTTTTCTTTTTTTAATTATGGTCACCCTAATCTAGTGCGCATCGTTGCGCGCAGCAGAGCGTTGGGCGGAGTCAGACCGAAAGGCTGGTGCAAACGCGCGATTTCGTCAGATGCATGGCTGGTACAAGCGCATGATTTCGTCGTCCGGAAGAGAAAAATACGCGATCGCATCGGTTTTTCTTGGGCTCTAGCGGGGTTTCACTGTACTAGGCCTAGGCCTACTCAAGCAAAAGTTCATAAGACGCCGATTTGAAAGAACTTTGTGTCAACACAGCCCAGAGTGGCTACCCTGCAACCAATGCAAAACTGTTTGTAGGATTTTTTTTTTTAAAAATGAATTCACAAATAAAAAAAAAGTTCACTACCCGAGCCCGACCCGAGCGTACTTCAATTACCCGAGCCCGAGGGTACTTTCACTTACCCGACCCAAGCCCGACCCGAGATCAAAAACCACTACCCGCACACCCTAGTTTTCGTGAAAACCTTGTACCTGGTGTAATTGAAACAGAACAAACAAACAAAGCTAATAAGAATAATCAAACAAGTACAGGCATTTGTCGTGTATCTTTTGTCATTGTTTGTCCAAAATCTGCAATAAGTTCCACCAATATCCGACAGGTAGCGCCAGTGCAGAAATCTAAAAATAGATTCCGGGCTAACAATGTAGGTCAAGCATACAACTACTATTTAGAGGGTGGGGTTTCACAAATTGTGAACGTTATCGTCGAGGGTTGTCCTATATAGGCCTACAATTAATTATATAGGAATAATACGAATTGAAATTGAATTTATTGAGAGCACTGAACACAATGCTCACCAGGATCTAGTCTAGTTGGGAAGTGGACGGGCTTGATGCGCTTGAAAGCTATCTGGTGCGGCGTGTAGGTCTCGGCTCCGGTTGTGAATATCAACAGCTTATCCTGATTTTCCAACAGGACTTCTAATCCCGCTTCGTCCCTCCCCTCGGGCCCAGAAGATTCCGAGCTGGAGTCAGCCTCACGCTCATCTAAACACAGATTCAGGACATCTCACATGGATGCAACGTTTATAAAATTAGCCTTTTTCTCCCTGCCTTGAACTTAACCAGGGTGTCTACAAATTTTCCATTAAAAAATTCCCTGACTTTTCAAGGTTTTACAGGTGGAAAATTATATTTTTCCAGGCTGCAAATTTGGCTTTCCCGCTCATTATAATGAAGGAGAAATTGTTTATAAATTCAATGTCAATTTTGGTGGGAATTTTAAACAGGCAAGGCATAATAATTAGGGCTGTGCGAACGGGAGATTTCAATTCGAGTCGAGTACGAGTTCGAGTTCAGTCAAATGTTCGGTTTTCGAGTTCAATTCGAGTTCAATTCGAGTTCATTTAAAAATTAATTTATAATGATGTTGGGCCTAATTATTTTTTTATTTTATTTTATAGATATTTATTTTATTTATATTTAAATCGAGTTTATTTCCAAATTGAGAAAATGTATTCTTTTTTTCAGACTTTCTACTAGGCCTATCAAACAAATTCTTCAGTTTTAAAGCCTAGGCCTAGGCCTACCTTCTGGGTTAAATATTTTTGGTTATGGAGACCTAGGGCCTAGCTAGGCCTACAACTAACCTTGGTTTGAAGGGTGCCATAGGCTAGGTCTAGTGCTGGGTGCATTTTGGTATGGCAATGTGAGTTTGTAAGCCTAGCTAGGGCCTAAGATCGGTAAAATATACTAGGCCTAATCTTGACCAGAATAAATCCTGGCAACTAGGCTAGGCTAGGCCTACTAGCAATTGTACTGTGCTAGGCCTAGGCCTACTAGGCCCTACCTGTTGTCAATGGTACTGTCACGCAGTGTTGTTTGAATGTTTACCTGCATTGTGACAAGTGTTCCATCTCATGAATATTTCAAAATTGTATTTTATGCTAGGCCTATGCTTTAGAGAAGAAATTACGCCTAAGCCTAGCCTAGTCCGCCGCAAATTTTTACGAATCATCTGGTTGCTCTGCTCTCGCCTCGTGAATCGTGGCCATTTTTGTTGTCAACATACATCTCGGACACAAAAGTGGTGATACACGGTAGACGTGAATTATTTCACAAAAACAGCCAATCAACGCTCGCATGTGACGTATGACTAGCTCCAATTGGATCTCGCAAAGTTGAGCCGGCCAATCATAACGAGTTTCACGTCAGAAGGAGTTCGACTATCGTGTATCACGAACTTTGCCGCGTATGCTGCTATCTAACGGAAGAAACACGTAACTTTTGACGGGTCGGTAAATGAAAATGCTGTTTTTACCGACGTTCGAATATTCGAGTTCAAAATAAATGAAACTCGAATTTGTTCGAACTCGCCGTGAACTCGACTCGTACTCGAATATTCGAGTACTCGCACAGTCCCAATAATAATTTAAGAATTTATTTTTAAAATTGAGAATTTCTATTTTTAGCAACAAAAAGGGATTGAAATTAGTAAAATATTGATTTTTTAATTTTCTATTAAAATTCTAAAAGAAAAAAAATCCCTGACTTTTCCAGATTTATTAAAGTCCCCGACTTTTCCAGGTTTTCCAGTCTTGTAGACACCCTGCTTAGATTTGACTGTGTGACCACTAAACGACTCACCACCATGGCTGAGGTTGTCGTCTTCAATGTCGTCGCCCCCCGCTTGTCCCTCCGCACGACGGTACTCAGCGTTGTACGTAATAGGACAGGCGTACTCCAGACTAGAGCCCACTCTTCTCCACTGCTGGAAGGCACCACTCAGGCTGTTGTGACTATGAGCTTCGAGCCTTGCGTAGACACTGGGTAATAGTGGCAGCTCCACAGGGTCGCACATCTGAAACGTTCACAGCGTTACCGATGATAACAAATCGCTCATCATTATTGAAAATTTAAATTATAAATAGCTTAACTTTTTCCCAAAGTTGTAAAAATACTTCATTTTATTTGAATGTTTTAAAATGAAATATTTGGGACATTTAGCCAAGTCAAAGCAATGTGCAACGTAAATAACAGTGCAGGTACGGCCCACGGCCCACGGGCAACCGGTATTAGGTTTTAGTTACCCGGTCAATTACAAAGTTCTTAAAATATCTCAAATTCTCAAACATAACAAATAAAATAGTCAAACTTCAAAAAGGCAGACAGACAACAGCTGAAGCATGTATAGGCGCTTCACCAATAAAATAGATCGCGTACTGTAAATCACAAAATTCAAATTTTTTTATTGCCCTCGTTGGAATGATTTCCCACCTGCAAGATTTTTCAATCAGTCCCTTTAAAATCGTTGGACCGAGGTTCCACTGTATCATTTTAGTAGAATATAATGTTACCCTTAAACTTAAAGAATCGGGGGGGGGGGGGCAAAGGGTGATCGCCCCTAACGCTCTCTCCCCTGGATCTGCCACTGATTTGCAAGGAAAAGAATAAATAAATAACTTACCAAGGCAGCCGCCGCGTAGGTGGGCATATCACTGTGTGAGGGAGGGTTGCCATGCTGCGCTGGATCGACACCCTTGCCCTGCCTGTCCGGGGGTGGGTGCTCGGACTGGGGGGCGGGGGCCAGACATCGCGCAACCATCACCGCACGGATAGAACTCGCGTTACAGTTGTAGAATCTGCAAGAACACGTTTGATTCTAATGGTTGCTACTTTTACAAGAATACTGGATCGGGGTGGTTGAGATTGAAGGTACAGCATGAACATAATTTCTCCTAGTTAGGGTCATTACTATGACACATGACATATTCTAGAGGTGGTAGGTTCTGAAAATTATGATTGCCATTCAAATACAAATACCAAACATTTTTAAATCCATCTTAATTTGTAACCATTGACGATGTTAGGGACAATTTTTTGTGGTGAATAAAACTGCCATTTTTCGGTGTAAAAAAATTCTCCAGCGGGGTTTTAAAGCGGTGGGAAAAAAATATATCGGCATGTTACAGCGGTGAAAAGCCAAAAGAAATGGTAAATTTTTGGAGTTACGGTATTAATTAATAATAACATAATAAATATTTATAAATAATATTAAATTTATAATAAAAAAATTAAATAATAATATCAATAAAGTTTTAATTCTTAAATTTAGTATGGTGGCCTTGGGCCTACCAATATTTTCAGAAATTTTGAATCAGGTCAAGGGCTAGGCCAAGGCAGCTAAAAACAAACTTTGGGCCTAGGCCTAGGCCTAGCTATTACAAGACAGGTCTCTAGGTGCTAGGGCCTAGGCTACCTACATCAAGTTCTCGGAGCCAGCCTTGGGTTGACCTAGACCTAGGCCTAGAACTAATATTTTATGGTAGACAAAACCGATAAAATATCGTCGAACATTCTATCAGACGGCGGTGCAGACGTCACTAGCAATGAACGTGTTGACAGTGACAAAGTGTTTCTCAAGAAAGATAACAAACTCGAAAATCGAAAGAAGTTAGGCTCCGCCCACCAAGCTGCAAACCAAAGAGCTCTAGAACGCGTCTTTAAACTCTGCCCATTTCTCCGAATATCGTCACGGCCTCCTGAAATTATCTTTCGATCTTTCGAGTTTCGACCAGGTTTCGACTAATCGATAGCTGTCGTCGGCGAAAAAAAATAAAAATGCACTTCTTGGAAAATGTGAAAAGTACGCGTGAGCTTGTTCGTGAGTTTAAAAAGACGTCAGTTTGCTTCAAAATACATAGGAAATCGGATTTTCGCGCATAAATTCGTGAATAACCACTCAAGTCATCATATTTCGTCTAAAAACTTAAGATGGACAAAATTCGTGAAATTTCGTGGACGTAAAATGCTACATCTAACCTCAAAACATGACCCTATGTCAATAAAATCACTGGAAATTGCATTTTACGAAATTTCGTGTAAAAACCATTCACGAAAATGCAGGGTCCCTAACGATAATGGGCCTTAGGAATATGAATTAGCTTCCGCTATTTGTTCAAGTAGGTCTACAAACGCAATACATAGATATTCATCTGACAATTCTAGGAACAGTTAATTCTAATTTTTTAAAGTTTATTTGTTAATAACAATTGAGGTTTAAAGTTAAATATTTTCTGCTTCCATCCATTAAAAAATCCATTAAAATACAGACAAAAACTAATGTTACAATATTATTTTAGATTAAAAAAGGGAGGGGGAGGAGGGGGGGGGGGGGCAGCAAATTTATTTGTCACTTTTCTGTGATGGTAATAGTATTGATTATCAAACAGCACTTCTACAGAACAATACTAATTCCAGGTTTCTTACCGGTAGAGTTGATTCATGATGGGCGTGTGCTCAGACTCGCTCTCTTGAGAAGCCTTGTTTAGGGTCAAAATGGACGTACTAACGAGATGGGCCAACCACGTCAGATCACCGCTCAGGAGGTACTGGTCACTGTACCACGTGCCGAAGATGTCGTAGGGTTTGTTCGTAATGCGGCATTGCAGAGCAAAAACACCTAGAAAGAACAACACTTAAATTAAATTGTAGGGATCACAAACTAGATAAAAAATAATATTATACTCTTTGAAATCTAGTACACGGGTATGATTTAATTTATTTATAGGACCTAGGACTTAAGGACTTACCCATCAACGCAACTAGAAAAAGCGTTCGCGAAGCGGCCTAGATTATCTACATAGGCCCTAGGACTAAAGTATTTTATTTTATTTTGCGTCCATCTGAGCGGTACCTACATTGTAAGAAGAGAAATTGCACAATTACCACTGTACAGGCTCTCTCACACAGGCTCATCCATGGTAATTAGCAGTTATTAGTTACTAATTACTAGGGATGTGCGGGTACCCGAAAAACGGGTAATTTTCGGGTAGGTAAAATTACCCGACCTCGGGTCGGGCCGTCAATTCCTACCCGAAAAAGTCGGGTCGGGTAGAAGTAATAAAGAAACACGCCAATCTGCTCCTTTTAAACCTCCCGCTCAGACGCCAAACGAACAGCTGACGTCGGCCAAGCTACGACAGGGCGCGGCTATGCTATGATGCTGTGTCCTTGGCTCTTCCTGCGCTGTCCCCGCTAAAGTAATAGGCCCTACTGACCGTCATTACTCGTCTTCTGGTTATTGAACGCTAATAACGGCATAAAGCAAGTTGAATATTACGTACGTAGGCGAATGGTGAAAAAGAAACAACGCTAATAAACATCGTCTAATGCCTAGGCGGCAGGCCTAGAACAAGTCCGATCTAGTGCGCATCGTTGCGCGCAGCAGAGCGTTGGGCGGAGTCAGACCGAAAGGCTGGTGCAAACGCGCGATTTCGTCAGATGCATGGCTGGTACAAACGCATGATGATGATTTCGTCGGCCGGAAGAGAAAAATACGCGATCGCATTGGTTTTTCTTGGGATTTTCGTATCGGAAATATTAGAAAACGATCGTTACGATATTATTTCCGAGAATAACGAACGATTGATGCAGGAAAACGATAATAGTGGGGTTTCACTGTACTAGGCCTAGGCCTAGGCATACTCAAGCAAAAGTTCATAAGACGCCGATTTGGATGTTCTTCGTGTCAATACAGCCCAGAGTGGCTACCTGCAACCAATGCAAAACTGTTTTGTTTTTTTGTTTTTTTTATGAATTCACAAATAAAAAAAAATTTCACTACCCGAGCCCGACCCGAGGGTACTTCAATTACCCGAGCCCGAGGGTACTTTCAATTACCCGACCCGAGCCCGACCCGAGTTCAAAAACCACTACCCGCACATCCCTACTAATTACTTCTTTTATTAGTTTGATTAACGGCAAGTGTCCGAGAGAATGTTGTTATCTCGTCTAAACAGCTGCCGGATGGTTTTCCCGCCGCGCTCACTACTCTTCCCCTCCCCACCACCAATGGTCTGGTCTGCGGCAGCCTGACAAGCGCTCTCACCTTGCGAGTCACTCAGAACGCGCCTGGAACTCGAACAGCCAGATTGGTGTTCGGGCTCCCGACTACGCCTATGTAACTATTATCACTACGTACTTGGGAAAAACACTTTCAAACATATTTCTGTCACGATTTACCAAATACTTTTTACGAAATGGAAATAGCCTATATACAAGGTCTGGGCCTACTACAAAATAAATTTTAAATTTAAATGAAAAAGCTGAGTTTCTGATAGTAAATGACTTCGACAATTTCTTATGGAAATCAAAAGAAATTACATAATATGAATTAGATTTTAAAGTAGGCCTACTTTGTAAAAGGCATTATTTAATTAAGTACAGTAAACGCATAAAAGTGGCCTGGAATGTAGGCCTACCAACAAAATATTTCTAAGCTGATCTTGACCTTGAACATGACGCTCTCAATCGGGACCAACATAGTGACGTCAGCATTGTGTACTGAAGGACTGCTATCACCACTGGCCTTGGCCCGGCCCGCAGAACAAAATGATGCACGGAAATAATTGTGATATCAGCTAGAGGCCTATATTGATAACCAGCTTCAAAAGGACGATATCGCCTTGCCTCCTCCTCGCGATGTCGATGATTGGTTTAATCGTTGGGAAGCACAACACTTTGGTATGAGTGATCTGATCATCACAACTAAAATGTAGCAGGCCGTACAATACGTACTTGATCGGCAACAATCACTGTAAGTTGTGCCTACATAGATCTACAGCAAATTGACAACATTTGAATCCAGAATCTATATAAGCATGTCAATGGCACTAAAGTAGAACTCGTATCGTATCATGCTCTAATTGTATGACAATTTGCTGCTCTGCGGGTCTGGCCAAGGCCAGTGGATGTTATATCGTCTTCCAAGCGCAATGCTGATGTCACTATGTCAGTCCTGATTGAGAGCGGCATGTTCAAGGTCAATATTAGGCCTACAGTTCGTCTCTCTTTAACCTGAGCCCGGCGATTTGCAGTTTCAAAGAGAGCAGACAGTCGCTGTTCCATTGTATCACGTTGTAAACGTATCACAGTTTGACAGCCAAAGTGGACTTTGCAGAGTAGTAAAGTACAGTCACATCCAGTGCGACCTTGGCCCTATATCCTGTATACGGATGATATTGATGGAGCGAGTGTAATTGAAACGTTGACCTTGCGCAGCATTAATGGTAATGTAGGTGCAGCAAGAAGAGTAAACACTTAACTCAGGCGGAGGCCTACATACAAGTGGTTTTCGATACTCGGGAGGTTGTAACCAACTTATATCGGATGTGATTATACTTAGTGATGCAAATTTTCCGTTTTATTTTTTGCGAGGAAAAAAACCTCAATTTTTCCTGTTTTTTTCCGAAAAAAAAACGGAAACTTTGGGAAAAATTGAAAATTTGAAACTGCTTTTATTATTAGGGGGTTAGGCCTATTATAAAACATTTAGGCCCTTAGACTTTATTTATTTTTATTACATTATGTGTAGGTAATGTATGTGAACAGTTTACTGCTGGCATAAGACTCAAGAATGTAGTCTGAAACAGTTTATTATATTTTTATTATGTTCGTTAAAGTTTAGCATTCCTACATTACAAGTCGAGTCTAGTCTAGTAGTTACAAGTCTAACATTATTTTTATCTATATATTTTATTATTATGTACCGTAACCGTAATAGGTAAGTAAACAGTAGACTAACTGGCACAAGTCAAAAATAAAGTCTGATAACCCGTTCTCTTTATTATTATAAATTTATAGGCCTACTACGTCAACGTTCCTTCTTACTAGTCGGATTCTCGGGTTATTATATCGGATAGCCTAATATTATTTTATAATGTTAACTGTGTAATCTAATGTCACAATGTGAAATAACTTTTGTACATCACAGGCGGAGGCCTCTGCCTAGCCTAAGACATTAAAAGGTTTCAGATCATGAATTAAGTGTATAAGTTACTGTAGTGTGAGTTGTGTGTCCCACTCCCATCTTTTTTCCCAATCCAAATTACCAACTATGAGATCTAGATATTGTTTCAACTTTGAATTCAAGTCCAAAAATATGGGCAGAACAACTGATTATAGTCAGCTTCTACTAAAAAATGGTTAAAAGTAAATCATTATAACAAAGGAGATGAAACCAAACAAAAAAATCAATTTTTCCTCAATTTCCAATTTTTCCTTAGTGTGATGAAAAAAACGAAAAAAACCAGCGGCTTTTTTGAAAATTTCCTGTTTTTTTCCAACCATTTGCATCACTACTTAGTTATTACGGAGAGGCCCATCCTTCCCGTCAAATTAGGACGGGTTTACAACCTTTCATAATAGAGCAGGCGACATCCTAGTTTTTTTAAACCCATAAAACGCCGGGCTCAGGTTAATGTGAGACGAACTGTAAACATTTATTAGTAGTTCAGTCAACCCCGCTTTTATGAACTGGACTTAATGAAATGATTTTTTTACAAAGTAATTCAAATCCTGTGCATATTTTCCTACCCCCTACAAACCTTGAAGGCTGAACACGGCGATCTCGCCAGAAGTGCTGTGCGGCGTGCCGAAGTGAACACCGGACACGAGCAGCAGGGTGTCGGAGTCATTGAACTGGGAGAACTGGGTGTACTTCCAGCTGAAACTCTTCATGTCGTAGCAATGCTTCACCTTCGCA
Organism: Sweltsa coloradensis; assembly: GCA_024449915.1. Taxonomy (NCBI): domain Eukaryota; kingdom Metazoa; phylum Arthropoda; class Insecta; order Plecoptera; family Chloroperlidae; genus Sweltsa; species Sweltsa coloradensis. The sequence goes on from JAMZAV010003586.1 coordinate 51,561, forward strand.
GGGTATTCAGAGTCCCACACCTGATCAACAAATACTTATATCAGTATCAATAAACATTCATGTACACCCGGGGCCATAAGTAAATCAAGGCTGATATAGAGGTGCGTGTATATAGCATTTTCGTGTCATTTTATAGCGTTTTGTAGCATCTATTGTTTGGGCTAATTTCAAAACCTTGTGTATGAACTTTTTTCAGATTTGTAATTTGAAATTTGGTCATCAAGGTTGAATTAGGAACTGAATAAAGATGTGTAGCCTATAAACAAATTATAAATACTATGGAAAATAAAATAAAATAGAATAGGACTTGAAAACCTTAGTTTTAAGTGAAAATATAGCGCTTTGAAGCATCTATTCACAAAACACTATTTTCACGTACCTCTAGACTTATTATCACTATCAGTTATATCACTTATCTTTTACCGACACCACCGACACTAACTCGGCAAATCTCGGTTTTGTTCTAAAAGGCACCTTGAAAAGTCACAGCAAGCTAGCACTAAATACACAAAGTTAGAACTAAAAACACAAAGCTATCCCAGCGACAAGGCAAGGCTTGCCCTATTTATGTCACTTAAACTGGCCCTAATTGATTCCTACACTAGAAATTCAAATAAGCCTGCACTAAGGTTGTGCAGTGTTTGGAGAATACATATATGTAGGCCTATACGAACCTTGTTCTAATATTAACTATGCCCCGGGCCAAGAGTTAAAAGTCCCAATAGGCCAAATGCTATGTAAAACAGGGTCGCCACGTTTTCTCACGGCTGGTTAGATGATGTTCCAGCGAGTGATAGCGCAGTGAATATAGCGACGCAAGATCGAACCGAATATTCACAAGCGAGGTCGATAACGGTAGGTATCTTCCAGACCCCTTGTTTTAATTATGTCCCGGGTGTAGTGCCTACACTAGGCATCAAAAGTAAATCAAGGGTAATCTTTTACCGACACCACCGACACTCACTCGACGAATCTCGGATTTGTTCCAATTTTTAAGGCACAGGCTTTAAAGTCCTACTAAGCTAGCACTCAGCGGATGGGCAAAGAGAGGACGGCTTGCCCTATTTATATGTCACTAGAAAAACTGGCCCTACCTAATTGATTTCTACACTAGAAATAAGCCTGTGCTAAGCAGGGCATCGAACCGGTTCAAACCGAAAACCAATAATTTTACCGAACCAAAAACTGTTGAATAAGAAAGTCCTGAACCGAAAAGGCAGTTTAATGAACAGGCCTACCTAGGCCTACTATAATTTTAGAAAATAAATTGCAAAAATTTAATTTTCAAATAGGGCCTACTACTAGTGTAATATATACATCCTGTTACAAACACAAACATAATGTGTGCAATTGCACTGATCACATAAATTAAGCCTATTGCAAATCTGCTATGATCCAGATTCACATTTATAAGACACAACGTAAAATTAGGACTTAGGAGCCGGATTTTCTCCTACAGTGAGCGAGCACGTGTCGAGGCACAATATCCCTCATTCAAGACGAATAGTTTTATTCCGTTTCGGCAATCCTAGACCAACATGGATTAATTTATAACTAGAAGCAATCCTATTCTATCCAGCCAAATGCCTTATGCCAAATTAGAAGGCAAGAGCCTCCAACTTACCAAAATATATCCATCCTTTGAGCACGTCGCAAACATAGTGCCGTTGTGGGCGAAACTAACGTGTAGTACTTGATTGGCGTGGTCCTTGAGGTCTTCAGTCTGCACGAGGGGTGTGTGGTAGCACAGTCGCTTGTACTCGTCCATCCAGGAATACTTGCCTAAACGGGCACGGTACAAGTAGAATCAATAAACATGTACATGTCTGCGGCTGCCAGTAGGCTTTTATGTAGCTGCAGAAAAAAAAGGTGGAAGTATCTGAATAGGATAGTAGGCCTAGATTTACTGTGGTAGTACCTACTTTTAGTAGGCCTCCATAGGCCTACCAAAAACTAAACTTCTAGGCCTAGGCCAAGAGGGTAGGGGAACATGCTGTACCTTGGACATATTCGTACCTTGGACCATTCAAGATATCTCTGCTATCTTGTGGTAAAAAAAATAACTAAAATTTGTAGTTGTCAATTATACCACTAGGTGTCAGACTATGTCCAGCTGGGATGGTGGTAGAAAACCTAGCATCATAAAAAAAGAAATTGTGTTTTCAACCATTCAAAGTAAGTATTTTGCATGTTACTATTTTGTTTTTGAAAGCCTTCAATGATAATTTATTGCTAAAACACTTTTTTAAGTCTGAGAACCATGTTTTGATGTATAATTATACCAAATACATAAAACAGGCAACTTAACCTCAAACTAAATTGGAGGGAAATCAAAAAGCCATGTGCTTGGTTGTACCTTGGGTCACCTTATAGTAATGTACCTTGGACCATGTCCAAGGTACATTTAACTTGGCATTTTCTTTACCATGGTATGTTTTGTTTCTTTAGATAATGCCACGAAGTAAGGAGGGCAAGGTGAGGGTGAAAATACCCACTAGGGCTACTGATATAGAAGCAGCTGCAAATAAAGTAATTTCTGAAAATGTGTCCGTTCGACAGGCTGCATTAGCTTACAATGTTCCTCGTACCACTCTTCTTCGCCATCTGACTTCTTTCAAAGCATCTGATGCAGATATGTTTGAATACAAGGCAAACAATGCTGTTAAGAAAGTATTTGAGGTGGCTGAGGAACTTGTACTTGTTGAATACTTAAAAAACAGCTGCTGCACTACACTATGGGTTGACCATACACGAAGTTAGAAAACTGGCATTCCAATATGCCAAGGCCAACATGAAAACATACCCACCATCCTGGGACGAAAACCAAGAGGCTGGAGTCCAGTGGTTTCGTTTTTTTTATGGCTACATATAAGAAGGATCTGTCACTACGAAAACCTGAGGCAACTAGTTTATCCCGCTTAACTAGCTTCAACAAAGCCAATGTACAAACATTCTTTGGCAATTATGAGAGGGTACTTTCCAAACACAAGTTTCCCCCACACCGAGTATGGAATGTTGATGAGACAGGCATTTCAACAGTGCATGTCCCCCCCAAAATAATTTCAGAAAAGGGGGTAAAACAGGTAGGCAGTATGACTTCTGGTGAACGGGGGGTAAATACCACTATGATTGGTGCAATATGTGCTACTGGAAACCACATTCCTCCATTTATGATATTTCCAAGGGTGAACTTCAAACCATACATGATTAAGGGAGCACCTCTTGGTACCCTAGGAGCTGCAAACCAATCTGGTTGGTCAAATGAAGATTTATTTGCCCAATGGTTGGAGCATTTTATTGCTCATACCAAGCCATCCCTGGAGGATCCAATTCTACTTTTAATGGACAATCATGATAGCCACACTGCCCTTAAAGTAATATGTAGAGCTAAAGACGTTGGCATTACTTTGCTTACTTTTCCACCGCACACTAGCCACAAGTTCCAACCTTTAGACAGGACAGTCTTTGGGCCTTTTAAAACACACTACAACAAAGAATGTAAAACCTTGATGCATAAAAAGCCTGGTAAACCAATTTCAATATACGAAGTTGCGGAGTTGGTTGGTGCAGCATTCCCATTAAGCTTTACCACGAGTAACATCCAAAAAGGCTTCGAAGTTTCAGGTATTGTACCATTTAATCCAAATATATTTAATGATGACGACTTTTTGGGTTCGTACGTAACCGATAGGCCTTGTCCAGATGCTGAACAAACGGATGAAACAAACACATCCATGATCAATGTTGGAACCAAAACTTCCAGTGGATCTATGTCTACAGACCCAGTCCCAAACACAAAAACTCTTTCGCCCCAGGACATTCGACCATTTGCCAAAGCAGCACCAAGAAAGGCTAAATCAGCTGGGAGGAAAAGGGGTAAATCAACGATTTTAACTGACACCCCGGAGAAAAATGCAATCGAAGAGAAACTACGGCTCAAGAGCAATAAAAGTAAGAAGTCCGGCATCTGTAAGGCGTTGATTAAGCCCAAGCCTAAGAAATTTAAAAAAGCAATCACCGAAGACGAACAATTGTCCGACTATGATGAAGATAGGCCTAGGTCTACTCCACTATCCTCCGCATGTGCAAGTAGTACGTTGAAGGACTCGATTATAGATCCGGTTGATGCTCCTTTCAAAGCAGGGAATTGGGTTGTGGTCCAGTACCCAGTAAAGAACAGTAACGAGCCGAAGTGTTGTGTCGGTCAAATCATAAACAGAAACAAGGATGATTCATACAAAGTTACTTTTGTTCGTCACATTGCGGAGTATCGGTTCCGATGGCCAATGCAAGAAGATGTCGATTTCGTCTCCGAAAACATGTTTTTCAAACTTTTAAGTGATCCATCAGTTCACTTTAAAAATGACAGAGTTCTGTGTTTAATTTTTGACAATTGCTTGAGCAACTTGCAGCTGTACTAAGTTATTAGTGCATTAATTGGCACATTCTGTTTTAGGAACCATAATAATCAAAATGGTTGGCCTAAATAATATTTTTATTCAATTGAACAATATAACTTTACACTCCCACTCTTAAATATGAAGTAACAAGAAAGAAAACATTAAGTATAGGCCTATCCTACAATTTCCTATGGAATTTATGTACATGGTCCAAGGTACAAATCATATGGTCCAAGGTACATCCCTATGCTGTACCTTGGACCACTTTGCACTAATTATTAAAACAGTTAATTTATAGTAATAATTGTAAAGTGTATTATACAATAAAATCAACAAAGTTTGTACAAGGCATGTTCTAGCAAATACAAAAAAATTAACCAGATTCATCATCTCCTTTCTACAGAAAAAATATAAATGTAAAAAGTGGCCCAAGGTACAGCATGTTCCCCTATGGTATGGGCATCCGCATGTCCTTGTCCATAACGCTACTCTGGACCCTTATTCTGTTAATATTTGACAGCTTCTCATGTCGAATTTCGAAATAAGAAGTGCCAACTGCGATTCTGTTTGATTCAAAATGGTCGTCTCTAGGCCTATGTAAATCCTGTTCGAAAAATTCGACAACTCCTCACCGAAATATTTCCAAGTGAAAGATATTTAGACGCACGCACGTGATTGGCTAGTGAAATATAAACTGCCTTCTCTACATAAAATAAACAACATTGTTTTGAAGTGTCGTTTGTCGTTAGTGCCGTTGTGGGCGAAACTAACGTGCAGCACTTGAATGGTGTGGTCCTTGAGGTCTTTGGCCTGCACGAGAGGTGTCAACAGGTTCATAGATAGTACTTACTGAAACAACAATTGATAATAATAACTACATAACCACATTTTGTACTTTTACCGCGCTTTTGAATTCCAGTCTTCCGATTGGCTAATAGATTTCACAATTCGAATACAATATTCGATTACAACATTGATTTTGAATTTCTATCAGAATCGCAAACTCGATAGATCTCACTTTTCAGTGAGATGAGACGCTGTCGAAAAAAGTGATATGAGAAGTTGTCGAATTTTAACAGAATAAGAGTCCTGGCTGGCCTGTCCTCTCATGGAATAAACTACAATGTAACAACAATATAGGCCCTAAGGCCTTACAAGTAAGAACTCCATTATCCGATCTCCGATTATCTGATGTACCGTGTTAACCGAGCTCCATAAAAAAAAATAAAATAAATAAATAAAAGTTTTAAATATGTAGGGGCCTAAATAAAACATAAAAATAAATTCAGACGCCGCGCCGTGCTTTTTTAAATGTACTCGCATAGGCCTACATTTGTAGGCCGAGCGGGAGTCATGCCTACGAGTGAGTGCAAGAGAAGATAGATCGGCGATAATTATATCTCAACTTTCGAGCAGTAGGCCTATGCGTCGGTGTCACTGAGCATATAGAGGTCAGTGGTCAGTGTACGACTTCCGAGCAGTGTGCGTCAGTGTCACTGAGCATATAGAGCTCAGTGGTCAGTGTGCGTCGCGCGCATCGCCACAGTCACAGCTGATCAAATCAAAGATGGTCGTTGTGGGTGGAAGAAGAACTGCGATGCGATCATGTTTCAACCGATTCACAAAATTTGTAATCACGACGCATTGAATTGTTATTCCTGGGCTTATCTTATTTCTTTCCCAGACTTATCTTGCGACGAGAGCTTCAGCGCGGGCGATAGTACTGAGAGGTTTTCCCACATGAGAAAGAGAGCTACCCTAGGCCTATGTTTGCATTCTAGGCCTAGGCCTACTGCGTCGAATTTAGGCCTAGACATGCGTTTTTACTACGACATGTAGGCCTAATTGTGTACGTGTGTTTGTGAGCTTGATTTACAAGCTATTCAATCATTTGGTATATCCAAGGTACCAAGGAAACAGGGTAACTAGTAACTACACTGCACTGAAGTAATAAATTAACTTCACTATGAAAAATATAGGCTAGTCCCTATTTCATAAGTTAGGATAGGCATAGGCCTACCCTATGCCTACAGATGCAATGTTTGCCAATTTGATCCAAGGGCGGACTTGGGCACACATGTCAAGCACTTTGTAATCTAACTTTTGTGAAAAAGGTTCTAGGCTATTGCTAGGCCCTAGGGCAATCAATAACAGGGCTAAACAAGACAGTAGTAGACCTTACAGTACTGGTAAGCCAAAGTTAAGTAAGCTTTTACAAGCGGACCCTCTATCAGTAGGCCACATGCTAGATCCATAGGCCTATGGCATGATGACTAGGAGTAGGACTAAAATCAACACAAATCACTATCAGGGATTTATTTGATTTATATCCGATTTATTTAATTGGATGAGCGTAGCGAGCGAAGCGAAGACTTCAATTTCACTGACCCCTCAAAAAATTTAGCTCCAATGTTTTGTTTTTTTTTGTTTGTTTTTTTGTCTGTTTGTTTGCACAGATTCCCGGGCAAACGGCATATGCGATCTTAATGAAAATTGAAGGGGACCTTCGAAATCTCTGAACTTAGACGTGCCACGTTTTTGGGTACAATCGAAGTAATATTTCTCACGAATATCGTACTTTTACGATTTTTTTCGATTTTTAGTGCGATATTTTCGACTCATTTGGGCCGATTCTGACCAAACGGGTAAAGCTACAACGTACATATTTCACATGGACATTAAGATTACATGGTGATGTAGTAGGCCTAGTACCTTTTGAAAGAAAAAGTTGAAAAAATTAGCCAGAAACCATTGAAATAAAGGTTTTACTATGTGTTTTTCAATTTTAAGTGTGATATTTTCGTCACATTTGGGCCGATTCTGACCAAACAGGTGGGGCTACAACGTTCATATTTTACATGGACATTAAGGTTATGGTGATGTAGTACCTTGTGAAAAAAAAATTTGAAAAAGGTAACCAGAACCCATAAAATAAACGTACTTTTACGATTTTTTTCGATTTTAAGTGCGATATTTTCGTGAGATTTGGGCCGATTCTGACCAAACGGGTGGGGCTACAACGTTCATATTTCACATAGACGTTAAGGTCATGGTGATGTAGTTACCTTTTGAAAGAAAAGTTTGAAAAAGTTAGTCGGAATCCATAGAATAAAGGTTTTGATATGAGTTTTTTTGAGGTTTAGGCCTATAATATAACAATTAAGAAGTAACATTAGAAACTCGACAACAATCGCCTACAATGCATTCACAAAGCACTTGCAAAGGAAAAGTGGTCCCACGCAAACTAAAAACTTACAAAAACGCTCATCCATCAACGCAGCGGGACTTTAGCGTTTTCCTAGTATAAAATAAGGTTTTTGTGATTTTATTTTTTCCCGATCAGATCTGGGCCTAAATCATAGGCCTACTTTTATTGATTTCAATCAACAATATATCATTGTTTCAAAACTTGTTAGGCCTACGGTAGGCCTACTTGTTGATGAGTGACACATCAAATACTTTCCCCAGCGTTTCACAAATCTAGGGTATTTTTTAAAAAGATTTCAAACTTTGAATATTAAAGTCAGTCAAAACTCGTGTTTGTAGGCCTACTAGCTCCAAATGAAGGAAAAGTGCACTTGATTGATTTAGGGTTTTCATTAGACCTTATCAAATCATTTGATTCACCATAAATCTGAATTAAATAACACCCAGAGTGACACAAATGTGTTAACAACAGACTTACCAGGCATGATACTAATAGAACTGTCAATTTTGAAGTTGAGGTAAAACAACCTCTTCCACAGAAGTTCATCTCGGCTGATCTGCCTCCAGGACTTGCAGGTCTCGCCAGCGTTGAGTAGCTCTCGTGGCAGAAGGTACTGGAATATGTGGAGCAGCACGAGGTCTGGCAGACAATACGAGTTGCCGTTCACCTCCAGGTCCTCTTCCGACGCAGAATCAGAATCGTCCATTACGTCTTTCACATCCATTCTCTGGCAACAAAAACAACAGTTGGTTTGTTCACGTGTAAATTATGACATGTCCAAAGTTCAATTCAATTTATTTTATATTCAGTTAAATCATGTAGGTCTACACTCATGTGCTTACACAAATAAATGGTGAGTGAGCGTTAGGCCTAGATGTTTTCAATATGTTTTACAATCTACTACAGGCCCTACTTGCTCCAACAAAAGAATGCAGATGCTTGGTAGTGGTGGGGGTAGAATGAATGCACGGTAAATGGAATGTCGCCTTTGTGTATGAAAGAGAAATATAATAAAACTGGTAAACTGAACAAAACACGGTTAAAAAAATTAATGCACAGCACTCACCCGCTGCGTAATATTTCGGTGACATCCATCACCTTCCTCGGACGCGAGGATCCGAGGAAGGTGATGGATGTCACCGAAATATTACGCAGCGGGTGAGTGCTGTGCAGTGCATTAATTTTTTTAACCGTGTTTTGTTCAGTTTACCAGTTTTATTATCATTCTCCGGTTAACAAGTCCTGGTGGTTTATTAAAGAGAAATATATTTTACCAACGCAAGCAAAATTTATCTGTGCTAGATCACAGAGTTCCTCCATGTGCAAGATCCACGCTGAGATACTAGCGTGAATAGAGTTGACAAAGTTGTTAGGTTGGGAAAACAATTTCGAGACATCTGCATTCTTTTGTTGGGGCCACTGCTAGTGCTATACCAATTTATTATAACTTATTTTTATTAGCATTAGTATGACCTAACGGTTGACGCGTCCTTAATCCAAAAACAATTATAATTAGGAGAACACCAAAGTCGTTAGACGATCGAGTGAGAGAGCCATGTGCTGATTAGGCTTACCTTTGAACATTTCCTAGAACATGTTTTGAAATGTATAGGCTTACAGAGGCCTACTAGGCCCTAGCAATTTCGCTGCCATACGTGATGGAAGAATATGACCGATATATATATATAGGCCTAACTGAATAGGATAGATGTTAAATAAATAATAAACAAATATAAATAAATGGAATTGGAATGCCAATTATGCCCACCACAATACTTTGGGGGGTTGCCGTCCCTACCGGACTGCTGATGCTACATTTTCTCGGAAACGAGGCTTTGGACAAGAATTCGTCTTACAAAAACATTTCATTATTGGGAAAACTGGATGTCGAGATGTATCCTGATGAATGCAATGTTTATTTCTACGAAAAACAGTCTGCAAAACAAAAGTAGACTAACTTTCAACTTACGTTTATTTTTACGTTAACGTTTTAACCAAAAATAACAATCGGTATGCTGATTTTAAAAAATTAACGCACTAGCATAGCTACCATACAACAGTTACTTAAAAAATGAAGCGTTACTTTTGTTAAGTTACTCCCCAACTCTGGCATAGGCCTAGGCTAGCTAGGCCCTAGTCCTAGGCTCTAGAGCCTAGGCCTACCTTGGGATGAACCATTGATTAAAGACTTAAAAATGATGTCTAGGCATGTATGTCAACCAGGGATCTAGACCTAAGCTAAGATGTAGGCCTAGGCCTAGGGCTAAATGCCATTGGGTTTGCTCCTCCAAGGGAGCTGGACTGGACACAGTACCTGATTTACCTCCTAGGTCCAGGCAAAATGCCAAATTTGTTGCAATGAGGAAAAACCAAACACTTTTTGCAGTGATAGCCTTACCTAGGGCCTAATAGGCCTAGATTAATGTTAAATTATGAGAAAACTAGGCACATTGATGATTTTATTTGTTTATTTACTAGGCTACCACTGCCTTCAAGCCGATGATGATTCGTGTGGGAACGGAAGAATGGTGATGAAAGAGAAGGCGGTGATAGGGCTAGGACAGCTGTGATGTGATGGCCGCTGTCAGAGTTTAGAGTATTTTGACTTTTCATATTGTAAATAGGTTTACCTAGCCCTATTTCTATTTTCGATGGAGGGACAACATATTAACATGAGGCGGCGATGTTTAACCGTTGGTATATGCAATCTGCTAATAGAAGCAGGATTTGATTCGGCGGATAATGCAGTGCTGGAAACATTGACAGAAATGCTACAAAGTCGTAAGTTTTTAGGTTATCTAGGCCTAGGCCTATTTTTGGTAATTATCCTGTAAATATACAGATCCCAATCACATTCTGCCTCTCTATTACCGTCTCCACTATCTAGGTAGCCTAGGCCTACTCTTTCAGTTGGTAGGCCCTAGCCCCCAACTTTTTAAGGTAGGCCTACTCTTTCGGTTGGGAATGGCCAACTTTTCATCACTGTTTTTTTTTCAATTAAAAATGTCGAAAAACCACTGTAAATTTTGCGGTCACTATCTGAACTACAGGAAGATGAAGCCGGTAGATGGCAAGTTTGTATTACCTTCTACCCCCTTCCCCGCGGCCCGCAGCCACCTGCAGCAACCATCCGCATTTCTGTTTTGAAAGAAGGGTTGATAGTTTGAAAGGACTAGGTACCGTAACAAAAGAGTCGAAACCAAAGTGACCAGTGGTGACAGGTAGAAATATTTCTTGAACCTCGAATCGGTCTAAAATAGTTTTCTGTGTTGCTCTGTGCCTCACTCAGAAGAGAATTTACGTTGGCAGATGTGTGTGTGTGTGTGTGTGTGTATGTGTGTGTGAGAGAGAGAGAGAGAGCTTGAACAGCTACTTGTGATTATATTAGGGCTGTGGTCAGGAAGTTGACATTGGAAAATATTGAGCAGTAACATACATTTTTGTTTTGTTCATTCAATTCCAATCTAATTTGCAAGATGACGTGAATATAAATTTAGCACAACATAGTGATATTAAAAGGCCTATATTTATATGGTACCTATGTAATATAACTAGGCCGCTTCGCGAACGCTTTTTTAGTCGCGTTGATGGATGAGCTTTTTGGCAAGTTTCTAGTTTGCGTGGGATCTCTCTACTTTTGCAATTGCTTTTTGATCGCATTGTAGGTGATTGTTGTCAAGTTTCTATTGTTAGGCCTACTTGTTTATCATATACCTCAAAAAACTTATATTAAAACCTTTATTGATATGGATTCGGGCTAACTTTTTCAACTTTTTCTTTCAAAAACCAATACTTCACCTAATGTCCATGTTAAATATGATCGTTGTAGCCCAACCCGTTTAGTCAGAATCGGCTCAAATGTCACAAAATATCGCATTAAAATCCGAAAAAATCGTAAAAGTACGATATTCTTGGGAAATATTTCTTCGATTGTACCCAAAAACGTGACAGGTCTAAGTTCAGAGATTTCGAAGGTCCCCTCCAATTTTCATCAAGATCGCATATGCCGTTTGCCCGGTAGAGAACGAACAAACAGAAAAGCAAAAAAAAGACACACGAGCTAATTTTTTTGGGGGTCAGTGAAATTGAAGTCTTTGCTTTGCTCATCCAATCATTATGTAATTATAATAGGTACTTGTTCTTCATAGCCCCCCCCCCCAAAAAAAAAAAATTAAGGGGAAAGTGGGTTAGTGGGGTTTGGGGGGGGGGGGGCAAAGCGCCATGGGGGGTAGCATGAAGTCCATTGCTGTGGTCGGCTAGCCGCCCCCCCCCCCCAAAGGCACTAACCTACTTTTCACTTTTCGGGGGGTCCCGTTAATGAACAAGTAGGCCTACCTTATAACATTATTAAATGAATAGTAAATAACATCGTATCTAGAGTCGACCTACTCAGCCATAACTGGTCATCAGTGAGATATTTATATTGGGTGAGGTGGGGTAAATATGAGACAAAATAGCATAATTTGAACTCTAGGAGGTACAATATTGAGGACAAAGTTAGGCCTCCTACTTTAGGTGGTAATGTACACCTTTATCAATTCAATTTCAGTGGGCAAACACTCAAACATGATCAGCATATCAAACTGTGTTTGTCACAGAGTGTCTCATAATTTACCTCAGAAACAGGGAAATATGAGACACCCATAGGGAAAAAATGAGACACAGACTTCCAGCACATATATTTCCCATAGGAAATGAAGGTGTGGTGCTATGAGGCAAAAAATGAGACAGGGGGGTCCAAATATGATACACTGCCATTAGTTTCAACCAGGTTTTTATTATACTTTTTCAATAAAAAAATAGTGAACATTCACAAAGAAAAGTGAGAATATCCAACATCACTTTTTGAATACTGATAACATCTTCCAACACTAACTATTTAAGTATAACTTTGATACAGAATTTCTGTGCATCTGGCAGCAGTAAGTTGCCGCAAAAGAAATAAAGTTATAGGCAGAACATTAAAAATTATAGGCTAGGGGGCCTATCTCTTCAAACAGTGTAGGTACTATTTAAATCAAATTCTGCTTGTAGGCCTACGTGGACTACGGCCTACATGGCAAAACAAAATTGAAAAATATCAGTCTTACACATAAGTAAAGTGGATTCTGTTATTAAGCAAAGGCCTATGGCTTTTCATAAACATCTACTTCATCCTTAAATTGGTATTTAATTCTCGCTCCACTTAACTCCACTTTGGGTGTGGACAATTTCTTTATTATATCGTAGTGATTTGTTTGAATTCTATAGTTTGTAGCTGTATAATTTTCTTCAGCTCAAAATATTTTCTGTCACTCACCATACAAAATGCCATAACAGAGGCTTTGTTATCATTCATAATTTCTTGCACTACACACAGATAGCAGTAAATAGTCTTTTTAGATGCAAAACGGACTAGAATAGTCATCCACTGCCAGCATAATTTCTGTGTTAACCGGTGGTGTAGTCTGCGAGATGTTCTTCTTCCCCGTCAATCATTTCAACTTCCTGAGGGTTTTGTTTTTCCTTGTCAGTCAGTTTAACTTTGAAATCATCCAAACTATCTCCACTTGGAACCCAAGAAGGGTCGTCATCAGTTTCATCAATATCAACCAATACATTTTTCTTTTATGGCTTCTTTGATTGACCTTTTTCACTTTTAGGAGGTGGTTTAGCAACTATTTTCTTTAATTTTGTCTTTTAAGCATTCCTTTCTTCTATTGAAATTAGGAATTCTTCAGTCGTTACTACTTTTGCGTTCATATCAATTTTCCTAATTTGGTTTTTGCTGTGCTGGTGTACGACCAATCTTTTTAAGCAAAAGTCTTCAAAAGACGTAGGCGTCGTCACTGCTAGGTCTAATTGAACTCCCGAAGTACTGGCAATGGGATATTCAAGGGTATGCCTACTTATTTCAGATTGGAGATCTTGAGTAGGCCTAGGCCTAACAGAGCTAGTGGTGTCCTCACTACTAGGAATCTCTTGTTGCAGGTCTTCATCATTAGGCATATTTTCTTCAACATTGTTCTCAACCAGAGTTTAACGATTTTCTTTAGGCCTAAAGACCTTAGCCCTATATTTTTCTAACAATGTAGGATTCAGACGATATGAAGACTAATCAGTGTATCAAACTGTGCATTTGCACAGCCTACAATAGTATATTATAAAATTTCAATTTAAAGTATAGCAACAGTCTCACTTTTCCCCATCAAGTTGTCTCATGTTTTCCCTTTATGGTGTCTCATTTTTCCCCCCTATACATTTTGGGGTGCACAGTCTTCCGGTTTCTACCTAAATTTTTGTGGTCTAGATATAATGTTTCATTAAAAATGTCTACATGCACCTATATTTAAGTCATTAGTAACAACTATTAATTTTCTGAATTTTGTCAAAAGTTTCACAATGTATAAAAAAGATTTTTGTTAAAAAATACAGGCATATGAAAAGTGAAATAATTTTAAGAAAAAAAGCAAGTACCATTACACCACATATATGAATACAGACTATGCACATAGTTTTCATGTTAATGCAACATATATGTTTAAATGAATGATTTAATTAATTTAAAT
>JAMZAV010003587.1:0-63758 GCA_024449915.1 Sweltsa coloradensis
ATAGAATCTTTATGCAAATTTATGACCGAGACTGCCTGGCTGGCCTAGCCGCCGGCTAGCCTAGCTGCGGGGCGCGACCTTTAGAAAATTTTAGGGAAGTAACCTTGAGAAAAAAAAAATTTAAAATTTATAGGAATTTTAAGGAATAGTGTAGTGATTAGGAAAAGGGGGCGGGACCTGCTATAGTCGATGTAATACTACTTCTGCGTTATGTGTAAAATGCTAGTTTTCTCGAGCTCGGCCAATAGTCTAAAGTGGTTTGTGGTTGTCATCAGAAAAAACAGTTAATTCATTTGCCAGTTATTGGATGAGCGTAGCGAGCGAAGCGAAGATTCCATTTCACTTCACTGGAGAAAAAAATCTGGAATGTTTTTTTGTTTTTGTTTTTTCTTTCTGTTACTTTTTTGTATTTTTGTGCGTTTGTTAACACGATTCCGTATAAACCGATACTCCAATTGCGATGAAATTTTCTGGAGGCCTTCGAAATCTCTGCACATATGGAACTGCCACGTTTTTGAGCGCAATCGAAAAATTATTTCTCATGTAAATCGCAATTTTACGATTTTTTTCGATTTAAAAAAAATTTCTTCGACTTATAACACCTACATGCTTCATCCAATTGTAATGATTTTTTCACAGAACCATAATTTTATGAATTAAGATATTCGTGTGAAATTTGAGGTCAAACGAAAAATAATTCTCTTGAAAATCGACTTTTTACGGTCTTTCTCTTTTTGGATGATCGTAGCGAGCGAAGCGAAGATTCCATTTCAATACACTGGAGAAAGATATCCGGAATGTTTTTTTTTCTTTTTTTCTTTTTTTTTCTTTTTTTTCTTTTTGTCTGTTTGTTAACACGATTCCGGCTAAACCAATACTTCAATTGCGATGAAATTTTGTAGAGGCCTTCAAAATCCCTTAACTTAGAACTGCCACGTTCTTAAGCGCAATCGAAAATTTTATTTCTCATTAAAATCGCAATTTTACGATTTTTTCGATTTTTTAAAAAATTCTTCGACTTATAACACGTACATGCTTTATCTGATTGAAATGATTTTTTTTTTACAGAACCTTAAGTTTATGAATTAATATGTTGGTGTGAAATTTGAGCGCAATCGAAAAACTATTTCGTATGAAAATCGCAATTTTACGATTTGTTTCTGTTTTTAAAACTTTCTACGACTTATAACACCTACATGCTTTATCCGAATGTAATAATTTTTTCTTAGAACCTTAATTTTATGAATTTATATATTGGTGTGAAATTTGAGCGCGAACGAAAAAATAATTTCTCATCTAAATCGCAATTTTACACTTTTTTCTTTAAAAAAAAATGTCTTCGACTTATAACACCTACATGCTTTATTCGATTGTAATCATATTTTCACAGAACCTAAATTTTAAGAATGTGTATATTTGTGTGAAATTTGAGCGCAATCGAAAATAATTCTTCATGAAAATCGCAATTTTACGCTTTTTTCGTTTTATAAAACATACGCTCATCCAACAACGCGCCTTGCGAAGCTTCCTAGTTTGAAACAATTCTTCGACTTATAACACCTACATGCTTTATCCTATTGTAATGATTTTGTCACAGAACCTTAATTATCTGAAATAATTGGATGAGCGTAGCGAGCGTAGCGAGCGAAGCGAAGATTCCATTTCACTACACTGGAGAAAAAAATCCAAAATGTTTTTTTTTTCTTTCTTTTTTTTGTATTTTTGTGTGTCTGTGAACACGATTCCGGCTAAACCAATACTCCAATTGCGATGAAATTTTATGGAGGTCTATGAAATCTCTGAACGAAGAACTGCACGGGGGGAAAAATCGATCGAAAAATTATTTCTCATGAAAATCGCAATTTTACGATTTTTTTTCGATTTTTAACAAAATTCTTTGATTTATAACACCTGCATGCTTTGTCCGATTGTAATAATTTTTTCACACAACCTTTATTTTATGAATTGATATATTCGTGTGAATTTTGAGCGTTATCGAAAGATAAATTTCTTTAAAAAATCGCAATTTTTCGATTTTTTTTCGATTTTTAACAAAATTCTTTGGCTTATAGCACCTACATGCTTTATCCGATCGTTATGATTTTTTCACAGAACCTTAATTTCATGAATTTATATATTCGTGTGAAATCTGAGCGCAATCGAAAAATTATTTGTTATGAAAATCGAAATTTTACGATTTTTTTCTTTTTTTAAATTACGAATAAAAAAAAATTAAAATTAAAGTTTATTTTTTATTTAATTTAAATTAATTAAAAAAAATCAACTAAGTAATGATTTTTTCACAGTACAACAGAAAATCCGCATAACACTTAACAACTCAATGCACCAATTACGCTCATCCAACAACGCGGCGGGACGTAAGCGTTTTCCTAGTATATTTGTGTGAAATTTGAGCGTAATCGAATAATTATTTCTTATGAAAATCGCAATTTTACGATTTTTTAATTTTTTTAAAATTACGATCAATTAAAAAAATTAAAAGTTTAAGTTAATTTTTTATTTAATTTAATTTAATTTAATTTTAAAAAAAATCTTCGACTTAATAATTTTTTCACAGAACAGAAAATCCGCATATAACACATGGCAGCTCAATGCACCAATTACGCTCATCCAACAACGCGCCTGAAAAAGCGTTTGCGAAGCTTCCTAGTAACAAAAAATTATGCACAATAATCTAATTTCTACCTACTAGGAAAACGCTTAAGTCCCGCCGCGTTGTTGGATGAGCGTAATTGGTGCATTGAGCTGCCATGTGTTATGCGGATTTTCTGTTGTTCTGTGAAAAAATTATTACTTAGTCGAAGAATTTTTTTAATTAAATTAAATTAAATAAATGAAAAACTTTATTTTTTTAGTTAATCGTAATTTTTAAAAAAATTAAAAAAATCGTAAAATTGCGATTTTCATAAGAAATAGTTATTCGATTGCGCTCAAATTTTTCACGAATATATTAATTCATAAAATTAAGGTTCTGTGAAAAAATTATTACAATATGATAAAGCATGTAGGTGTTATATGTCAAAGAATTGTTTTTAAAAAGGAAAAACCTGTAAAATTTCGATTTTCATGAGAAATAATTTTTCGATTGCGCTCAAATTTCACACGATTATCTAAATTTATGAAATTAAGGTTCTGTGAAAAAATCATTAAAATCGAATTAAGCATGTAGGTGTTATAAGTCGAAGAAATGTTTAAAAAAACCAAAAATATCGTAAAATTGCGATTTTTAAAAGAAATAATTTTCCGATTGAGCTCAAAAACGTGGCAGTTCTAAGTTCAGAGATTTCGAATGCCTCCATAAAATTTCATCGCAATTGGAGTATTGGTTTAGCCGGAATCGTGTTAACAAACACACAATAATACAAACAGAAAAAAAGAAAAAAGAAAAAAAAAACATTCCGGATTTTTTTCTCCAGTGTAGTGAAATGAAATCTTCGCTTCGCTCGCTACGCTCGCTACGCTCATCCAATTATACCAAACATAAGTAAATTGAAGCATATTAAAAAAAAAAAAAAAAATTGCTGAAAGCTTTTATTTCTTTCTCGTGTTTTTCCAGATTGTCCCCTAAGTGACGTCACGTGAGCTCACCATTGATTGTTACATACTGCCCCTCTGTCTCCTTGTCATTGAAGCCTACGTGTGCCACGGCTCCTACGTCGGGGAACTTAGCGAACAGCTGTTGGATGACGTCATACTCTGCCTCGGAGTTTATGATAGCCAGGTGGGCGTTCTCCTGCTCGCAGGCTGCCTTCGCCTCGTCCCAGGTCTTCTCCTCGGTGTGAAGCTTGTAGTATCCAATACTCGGGAAGTACTCGTAGCCGGCGGCGATCATCGCAGGAGCTGGACAAATACACACTTCAAAATTATCACTAGGAAAACGCTTAAGTCCCGCCGCGTTGTTGGATGAGCGTAATTGGTGCATTGAGCTGCCAAGTGTTATGTGAATTTTCTGTTCTGTGAAAAAATCATTACTAAGTTGATGATTTTTTTAAAAATAATTTAAAATAAATAAAAAATAAACTTTAATTTTTAATTTTTTTAATTAATCGTAATTTTAAAAAAGAAAAAAATCGTAAAATTTCGATTTCCATAAGAAATAATTATTCGATTGTGCTCAAATTTTACACGAATATATGAATTCATAAAATTAAGGTTCTGTGAAAAAATCATTACAATCGGATAAAGAATGTAGGTGTTATTTGTCAAAGAATTGTTTAAAAAAAGAAAAAACCCGTAAAATTGCGATTTTTATGAGAAATAATTATTTGATTGCGCTTAAATTTTCCACGAATATATAAATTCATAAAATAAAGGTTCTGTGAAAAAATCATTACAATCGGACAAAGCGTGTAGGTATTATAAATCGAAGAAATTTTTTAAAATCGAAAAAAATCGTAAAATTGCGATTTTTATGGGAAATTTTTTTTTCGATTGTGCTCAAAAACGTGGCAGTTCTAAGTTCAGAGATTTCGAAGGTCTCAATAAAATTTCATCGCAATCGGGGTATCGGTTTAGCCGGAATCGTGCTAACAAACAGACAAAAATTAAAAAAAAAAAAAAAAGAAAAAAAAAAAAAAAACTTCCGGATTTTTTTCTCCAGTGTAGTGAAATGGAATCTTCGCTTCGCTCGCTACGCTCGCTACGCTCATCCAACAACAACTAAGTTAAATAACCCGAAAACGTATAAGTTATGATAAAAACTACTCGACTGAACTTTTACTTGGGTTACTAACTTAAAATTTGAGATATTTCGAAGACTCCATCTCCTTCTTCAAGCATCGTCCGAAATCCGAAATATCGCTAATTTTAGGTAAGTTACCCAGGTTAAAGTTCAGTTGAGTGGTTTTTATAAAAATACACACTCAATACACTATTTTTTTTAATGTATGTTAAAATACAATCATATGTTATTATTTAAATTATTTCATTGATTTAATACTAGGAAAACGCTTAAGTCCCGCCGCGTTGTTGGATGAGCGTAATTGGTGCATTGAGCTGCCATGATTGTGTTATGAGGATTTTCTGTTGTTCTGTGACAAAATTATTACAAAGTCGAATAATTTTTTTAAATTAAATTAAAAAAATACAAAATTAACATTATTTTTTAATTTTTTTTATGAATCGTATTTTTAAAAAAAGAAAAAAATCGTAAAATTGCGATTTTCATAAGAAATAATTATTCGATTGCGCTCAAATTTCACACGAATATCTTAATTCATAAAATTAAGGTTCTGTGAAAAAACCATTAAAATTGAATTAAGCATGTAGGTGTTATAAGTCGAAGAAAAATTTTAAAAATCGAAAAAATTCGTAAAATGGCGATTTTCATGAGAAATAATTTTCCGATTGCGCTCAAAAACGTGGCAGTTCTAAGTTCAGAGATTTCGAAGGTCTCCATAAAATTTCATCGCAATTGGAGTACCGGTTAAGCCGGAATCGTGTTAACAAACACACAATAACTACAAACAGAAAAAAAGAAAAAAAAAAAAAAAACATCGCGATTTTTTTCTCCAGTGTAGTGAAATGGAATCTTCGCTTCGCTCGCTACGCTCGCTACGCTCATCCAAAAAATAAACGTAAAAACACAAACATAAATTAAATTAATTTAAACCATTTTAGAATTAAATTTCTATATAAAAAAGGTTGAGCATTGGTTTAAGCTATTTTCAAAACGGATGGGTAAACGTTTTATTTTATTATGATTTTGATGGCTTTTGAATATAACTTCATCTAGGTTTGTTAAACTTTTTTATACATTAACTCAATTGTCAATTGGTTTAAATTTAATTAATGTTTATGCTTTTACATTAAAGTGTCAAAACCATCATTAAACAGTTCTTTGAAGGTAAAAATAAACAGATAATTACAACTAACTAATGATAACTAAGTAATAACTCAACAACTCAACTCAACAACAGCTATTAAAAATAATAATAATAATAATAATAAAAAAAACTAGTTCAATCATTAACTATACTAACTTTTCAAAACTATTTAACAATGTAAATTAATGACCAATCAATTTACCAACTTTCCAATACTTTGCTACAACTTACTCTCCACTAACTAAGCTATACTGCCTCAACTTACCAATAATTTACTAGTAAAAAATACTGAACATGAACTTTAGTTCATTATTGTGTCTGCATTTATGTAATTAGTTTTATTTAGTAGTTCTCCTTTGCCAATCATTTTTTTTAACAGAATTGAATAGATCTTAAATAAATAACTCGAAATAAATAAATCAAACCTTTCAACAAGTACCTGACTAATAAGTACGAATTAACCAAAACAAATTGAAATATACTAACCAATACCAAGTATATTATGTACTAATTAAATTAAGAACTAAGCTAAAAAGCAATTAACCAACTAAAAACTTACTTACTGATCCACATACCAACCAACTTACTATTTCAAACTTTAACTTTAGCTATAAGGACAAATATATTTCTGAAATAACAGTAATTGTACGATTTTTTTGCCAGACGACACAAAACTCGAAAAAACTCGTGTGTACCGTTCAATAAAAAAATCGTACACAAACTGTATTTCAGAAATCTATTTGTGCTTATTGCTAAAGTTGAAACTATATCCAGAAAACCAATTCACAAAATTTAATTTTTGCGCTAGCTGTGCTTGCTACACTATTGAAAAAAAAACAGCATACGATGGCCAATAGTGAGGATATGTTTCGCCCCCTCCCCCCACAAAAAAAATACAATTTTTTCTGTTTTTAGTATGGCCCTCTTTCATTCAGAAAACTTTTCAGCCATGTTTCTTCGACTTTCAAATTATCGACAAGAGGTGGTACAATGCACAGTTTGCCTTAACGTCTGATCGAGGAACCCGGGAAAAACTTCAGTCAGGATTGCCGATCTCGACGGGATTTGAACCTTCCGAATAAAAGTCGCGCTCGAGCCAACAGTGTCGGTTTGTTTTCATATTGGCTTCCAGTTAATCAGTTTTAAATGCAGCCTCCCTAGACCTCTCTTTGTTAGAACATTGCGTCTTGTCTCGCCTAACTATTAAGAATGAGAAAAAGGTTATCGTTTTAATTTGTTAAAAATGTGCAGAGTTAATTAAAAATCGTGCAAATATATTGTTGATATAGTAGGTTTGAATTTTGGTCTGAAAATCCTAATTTATATAGAAAACAACAAACAAACAGCAAATCATTGCGTCATTTAAAGAAAATCACTATGCTATTGCGCGCTTACAAGTGATTTCTTGCAAATTTCGGTATAGGCGGCCGGCTCACATTATGATGTTCAAAACTGTCAAAAATACATAGCAGCGAAATGAAGACTTCCAAATTATACAAACTTAAGTAGAATGTAAAACATAACTTTTTATTCCATTGGTTTCGAATGGATTGAATTGGATTAAAACTTTAAAAATGTTTATTTCATTTAAAAATTTATCTTTAGTTGGTCAAATATACAAAAGTTTTTACAATCTCTGTGTATCTATGCATTTTTGCTTACTAAAAAATTGCTTACAGAATTCAAAGACCATAATTTTCAAGCCATTCAACGACATCAATTATATATTTTTTAAAAATCAATATACAGTTATTGTTTATCTATTCTATCAGAAAAAATAACTTTATTTGTTCAAAGCAAAAAACACTCATGCAAACTAAAGAGCACTGGCACACTCGTGAATTTGTGGATAATTACCGATTGGTGGTATCTTGAACCACAGAAAAGGCGTTTGTCCAGCACTTATGCATATCCAACATTAAAAATATTCGTGAATTCACCATCTTGGACGCAAGCCGTTTCTGTGGTAGTAATTCATTTATATTGTAACATATTATGTTATTCGTGTATTGTTACATTTTTAGAGCACAAATTAAAATATAGTTGATATTAAAACACATGCCTTAAACTTAAGTTTTCTAAACGTTTGATTGCTTGAGTAGGCCTACCTACTTGATGGATATTGTACTGAAAGCTGACCATGTCAGAAGCAGGAGAGGGCAATGGATGATAATAACATATTCAATACAATTAATTAAACCATCCCGACCGGGGTTCGACCCAGGGAACTGTCCTTGGTTTCAAATATATCTTACACGTATTTAGTAATTTGTAATATTCAATTTAATAAACATCGCAATGAAAATAAACCATAAAAAATAAAATCTGTGGATTCTATGCATGTTCAAAGTTCCTGGGTTTTAACTTCCCGCACAAAGACTTAAGTACGCGCTCTTTTGGTTGTGACGTCATCGTGAGGTGAGGAGGGGAAGCTGATTGGCAGAACTGTCAGCTCGCCGCCTCGGCGAACCTTACGATGACGTCACACTCACCTGCAATGGCGCATGGCCGTTTTCCGGCGCGAAGCCCGGTTCAAATTTTTCCTCGCTCACTGTTAGCGCTGGTAAAAGCCGGACGCATAAAAAACTTTACTGGTCGGTATTTGAGGCTATTAGTAGGGACATATTCAAATTTGGTAATGAAGGACAGTTCCCTAATGTATTAAATTATTGAGTATATTGATTATATTCTTGAAATTATTCACCAGTTATCGTAGCTCTGAGCTGCACTATGTGTTCCTTGCCACTGTTGTCCACTGTATTCTCATCCAGGTGTATTTGCCACCCACCGTTGTGACTACCGCCCATCTTTACCTGAAATTACAACACATTCAACAAATACATAAGACAAAATCAAATTATGTAAATAAATATTTGACTAACCGAGAAACCACGCTGCCATTACAATATTACACAGACTATACATATTCACAATAACTTAATATACTTGATTGTAAGTTAACCTTCCAAGTGTTTGGTAGAGTGTCAGTAAGTGGTTTATTTTTCTGTAAGTTACAATAAAATAATGTATAATTTTATATACCTAAGATATTTTACGAAACCGTTTTAGAATCTAAACTTGGCGTTGCGTTGCGTTTTAATAGGTCGGCCATGATGTATATGGCGTCATACCAATAATGTTTATTAGTGGCAATTAATAACCACATTATCAATTAAGATTCATCAGAGGAATTTGACACTGTTCTATCATCCATTTAATTCAAAGGCAACGAACAATTGTTGAGATTCTAGACAATGTTATACATTTTGCAGGGTATGCCTTATATACGTCTGAATTGGATGCGCGTAGCGAAGATTCCATTCACAGTGGAGATAAAAATCCTTTTTTTTCTTTCTTTCTTTTTTTCCGTTTGTATTTTTGTGTGTTTGTAAACACGATTCCGACTAAACCGATACTTCAATGGCCTTCGAAATCTCTGAATTTAGAACTGCCCCTTTTTTGAGCGCAATCGAAAAATTATTTCTCATGAAAATCGCACTTTACGATTTTTTCGATTTTTTTTTTAAATTTCTTCGACTTGTAACACTTGTAACACCTACATGCTTTATCCGATTGTAATGATTTTTTCACAGAACCTTAATTTTATGATTTGATATATTCGTGTGAAATTTCAGCGTAATCGAAAAATTATTTCTTATGAAGATCGCAATTTTACAATTTTTTTTATTTTAAAAATATGTCCGACTTATAACACTTGCATGCTTTATCCGATCGTAATGATTTCTGCACAGAAGCTTTATTTTATGAATTAATATATTCGTGTCAAATTTGAGCGCAAAAATCGCAATTTTAGGATTTTTCTTTTTTTTTAAATTACGATTTTTTTGGGTGTTTTAAAAAAATTCTCCAACTTTAGTAATGATTTTTTCACAGAACAACAGAAAATCTGCATATCATATGGCAGCTCAATGCACCAATTACGCTCATCCAACAACGCGCCTGAAAAAGCGTTTGCGAAGCTTCCTAGTGTGAGTATTATGACTTACAAATTATTCCAGCCTTCGTTATTGGTGGAGGTGCCAAGTACATGAACACTCAAACATTCTCAAACGGCTTGGGCTAGCTCCGCCCCTCCCACCCAAAGGGTAACCAAATATATTCTGCATCATCCTACAGGCAAAGTCAACTACAAAATCCTTAATAATTGGTAGGCTCTTTGTTAAATTTTAAATCATTGACCGAAAAAAAGAATACCCTAACTCAATTACAAAATCCGGTCCCGGGTTATCGTCCCCTGATGGATGAAGATTTGCGTTCTCTTCGGCAAATCCAGTTTTCTGTTGAAGTTTGTGCACTAACGAGCTATGCATTCAACTCCGATGGGAAGTGAAGGTCAAGTAAGGTCTGCGACTTGTAAGTTGTTTTCTGCGACTACGAGAACCTGAATACAAGTCGAGACAGCCTCCTTGCTCCTTGCTTCCTCCGCGTCAACCAGTCTTGGGCAAGTTCACCCCAAAAAGCTGAACTTTGAAAAATTAAGTTATTTCTGCCACTGGCATAACTACGGGTGGCATGGGAGGCGACTCTTATTTGGTCAGAGGGGAGCGAGGGGGCGGGAAAACTTTTGTGGCAAGATTTTATTTTTTGACAGTCTAGTATATTGAACAGAAAGACATTCATTTAAAATCGTCACCACAGAAAGTTTAAGTAATTTAATTCATTATTTTGACTTCTGAACAAGGTTCAACGTTGCCTCTGCGCATCGTCTTCAATGAATTCAACGCATGCTAAATCAAATTAATAAATTCGTATTTAGAGTCTATCCATTCAGTCACAGAATTGATTTTTATTGGGGGACATTACATTTTAAAGCCAACCAAGCAAACCCTGTAGGCGCCGACACCATCGACGAGCGAACAATGACCAACTAGAGACCGGCATATTTGTAGGAAACACCGATCAATTAAACTGGACACGATTCCACCCGCGGACAGTGCCAGAATTACCAAGAAACCAATTACCAATAAACTGTCAATCTTAATTATTTTATAAATCATCGACGAAACCACTCTAAAACCAATTTTTTATATTATTAATTACTACCATGTTAAAAATTGAAAATTCTCTGGGTCTATGCGCCCCAGGCCCGCACTAGCTGGGGGACATTCCTACCTCGAACCACCTATCTTACCAGAATACATTCTTTTCCAAAAACAATTCTTTCATAATGATAGGCAGTTTAAAATATATGTTCGCATCCCCCACTAAAAAAACAAAAACAAAAAGCAATGGCTATAGTTACGCCACTAAATCCACCGAATCAGTGTTTGACATACAAATACACACATACACACAGTGTTAGAGACATGATTCCTCTCACCTCCGCCACCCAATGTCCCGTCTCATTCTTCCTACTGACGATGGAGAAGCTGAGAGACGTAGACCTCGAACTATTGCAAGGTGGCACCAGCTCCGTGTCGGCTCGAGCCCAGGACATGCAAGATGCGACGACCACGAGGAATATCACTGCACACTTTGCCATGGTTGCTACTTGGCTAGGAGAAGATCGCAGACTGAGGTGTGGTGGTGGTCGTGGACAAAGCGAGACAAGAATCGCACTAGCTCCGTCTCTCTCTCTCTCTCTCTCTCTCTCTCTCTCTCTCTTGCTCTGCAGGATGACTGACCAGGATGACTGACCCTTGATCAGTTCATTATTCATCGAACAAATAAAATAAAAAATGTAGAGAGGGTATTCACATCAGATTGTGACTCTCTTCAGGTGACTAACTAGGTAGGGTATATTGCGGATAGGACAATTGTGAAGGGATGTCCGAGGGCTCAATTCCTTTCATTCGCATTAACGACTGAGGAAAACCTCCGGAAAAAACTTCGGTCAGGATTGCAGGTCTCGATGGGATTCGAAACCGGGACCTTCCGAATTGAGCGAGCGCTCGAGCCAACACTGTTGGTACTATTCTTCTACATAGTTATATCCTCAATCACAAATATGCACAACCCAACTTGTCGCTGCACACCAACTACAAGACTAGAGATAATGTGTTAAATAATATAAATAAATTCGTATTTTAGAGTCTACCCACTCAGTCATATAACTGATTTTCAGTGGGGGACATAAAACCAAAGTAACCAAGCCAACCCTGTAGGCCCCGAATATGTTTTATTCTTAGTTATTGTTACTCTTGTATCGACATCTTTTAAGAGTAAGTTGGTTGGAAGTTACGTTCGAGTAGGTAATAATATAGTGGTAGTGTTTATTTTAAAAGTCCGACGGTAGGAAATAGTAACCACAATATTCATTAAATATAGTTGATTTTGACTTGCTTCTGTATTCAAATGTTATTCTTTCCTTCTCTAATTGTTAATGTTATTTTAAAGTGTTTGTGTACGTCTTTTGTGTTTGTGTGTTGTGTACTTGAAAGTCAGCCTGTCTGGGACTCGAACCCAGATCATCTGGCAATGCTTACTACTCTATTGTTGCTTGAGCTACTGTATTCAAATGTTATTACTTTCCTTCTTTAATTGCTAATGTTTTTTCATTCTAACGAAAGCCATACATCAATTTTGTATACATTTTTGTGCTAAATAAACAAGCTTGCTCTTGTAATGTGACGAGTAGACTAAATAGAAGCAGTGGCGTACGACAAGGTGCATGTATACTCCATCACGGAGTGTCCGTCTTCTAAATGCCATTAAAATCAAATAGTAGTTTTAACAATTATTTTGTAATAATGTGCATTGATTATTTTTATCACACACTTGCACAACTGGAGTGTGTTAATATTGTCCTTCAGAACGTATGAAGTGACTATGGAATTGAATAATATTTTGAGCTGGGTTATTTTAGCCACATTTATTTTTACCAAGATTGAGCTGGAAGCAAGTATTGCACGTGAAATTTGTTTGTTAATTGAAGAATTCTTTGTAATGATGAACAATTTGCAACTTTTCTTTCCCTGAGTTTTTTCGTACATAGGTCTCGATAATTTTGCACATCACACCTATTCTCGTGTCCGCATTATAACGTACGATTCAGGTTGTTTGTTATTGCCATAGATATCTTAACACCTATAGTAGGCTAGATACGCAGTCTCCAATACCTCCGCACAGGCGCGAGCGTACCAAATTGAAGCGTCAATCCCACCCATTCAAAATGGCGGTTTGGCGTTTTAATTTATGCTTTTTTAATGCAATAAAGTATTTTACTGGATTGTTTGATATGGTTTTAGCTTGTGCAGCATGGGATTGAACAAACAGAAACAATGCAAAGTTATTGCATAAGGGAATTTAGTAATCATTTGGTGATAAAGTCCAAATGCTCCCCTGTCAAACTGGCGGCCATCTTTAAAAATATTTTTTCGATTAATCGCTCCCATCTAATTAACATGCAAACTCACCCATTCAAGATGGCTTCCAATTGTCCCGGAAGTGGACCGCGGACTGCTAATCTAGCTTTCTATATGGGATATCTATGGTCACAACACTGCACAGCAGTGACGCCCTGAACCCTTCAATTGAACAGGAGCAGGCCCGTAAAACAGGACCCGCCCATTTAGAACTTCCAACAAGGCGGGGTGGGGGCATAGGGCTTGACCCCAGAAAAATGTTAGCTTCAAGGTTGTTTTGGTGCAAATGCGATTGATCTGATCTGATCTGATTGTAATTCGCAGGTGTTGTGAAAACCGAACACACTTACACTCATACCAGAACCGTACTATTACAATACTTCGCCACTATTTTGCCCAATAATAATTTTAAAATAACAATACATATTAAA
The DNA here is from genome assembly GCA_024449915.1 of Sweltsa coloradensis. NCBI lineage: Eukaryota > Metazoa > Arthropoda > Insecta > Plecoptera > Chloroperlidae > Sweltsa > Sweltsa coloradensis. The sequence continues at coordinate 13,603 of JAMZAV010003587.1, forward strand.
TATGTACATTAATAATAATTAAAATGTGTAAGAAATAAATATGTGATAATGGTGTCATCAGTCGAAATCACCAATAAACATAAAATGCCATCTGTCGCCGGGGACAGGGCAGCATTTTTAAATAAAAAAATGCATGTTAAGTTTTACGAAAGAATTAATCGCGTAGAAGATTGACTGTTTTTGCTCTACGGAGGACCCTATTGCTTTTCATATTATATAGCAGGAGTAGATCACTTATCCAATCACTTATCAACATTGGGTCCCTTTATGTTAGATAATAAAATTTCCTTACTTTTCCAGACAAAATTTGGCTGGCTAAGAAAATAAATTACATATTTTGTTTTTCAACGTTACGATTACTTATCGCCATAGAACAATTATTTCTCATTAAAATCGCAATTGTACGAATTTTTTAAAAACATTTCTTTGTCTTATGTAATCAAAAAATTATTTCTCATAAAAATTGCAATTTTACGATTTTTTCGATTTTTAAAACATTTCTTCGACTTATAACACCTACATGCTTTATCCGATTGTAATGATTTTTGCACAGAACCTTAATTTTATGAATTTATATATTCGTCTGAAATTTGAGTGCAATCAAAAAAATTTTTCTCATAAAAATCGCAATTTTACGATTTTTTTTGTTTATTACATAAATTCTTCGACTTATAAAATCTACATGCTTTATCCAAAAGTATTGATTTTTTAACTGAACCTTATTTTATGAATTAACATATTGATGTAAAATTTGAACGCAATCGAAAAATTATTTCTCATGAAAATCGCAATTTTACGATTTTTTTTTCATTTTTTAAAGTTACGAGTCTTTTCGTTTTTGAAAAATGTCTTCGACTAAGTAATGTTTTTTTTTCACAGAACAACAGAAAATCTGCATAACACATGGCAGCTTAATACACCAATTACGCTCATCCAACAACGCGCCTGAAAAAGCGTTTGCGAAGCTTCCTAGTTTTAAAGGAGAACTAAGGTCGTGTGACTTATGTGACTTAACATAATCATATCTAGTGAACTGTATTATGACCAAATTTTTTAATGATGGTAGTTGGTTCTTGGTAGTTGGTCTTTAGAAGTTGAAGAAAAAATGTCATACTCAGTATTTTTCGAGCTAGGTCCCATCGGTAAAAATCACCTATAAAAAATAACATGGGGACGATCTTTATGCTCCGTGACCTTGGTGGATTTTGATCCCAAAAAATATTGGCCGTTATTGACGTACTCTTAACAACCTTTCCTGTACATTTTCTATATTTTGTTTTGTAATTTGGGCAAGTGGTTCGGTCAAAATATGCTTATTACCAAGAATAGGTGTGATTTTGGAATGCATATTTTTATTTTTGCATTTTTGAGAGTATATTTGAGCACACTTTCAAGACACGATGTTGTAAAGGGCCATTTTAGATTGGTACGATGCTCTATAGTATATATGTGAAACAAAAAAGAACCCGCGGTTAAAGCCGATTTAAGAAATTTCCCAAGAATCCTTTTTTCGGAAATTTCTGGATTAAAAAAATTGAAAAATTGGTGTACATCACAGATACATGATATAATTTTTGAGCGGTCCTTTTAGTGTATTTTTATGTTATAGATTATGTGTTAAAATTAATTTTTTGGGGTATTAGCCTATTTGAGGATTTCAGGTCAAAGTTTCTTAATTCTTATTATAATTATAATATTGGTAGAGCTATGGCGCGTTAAGCAATAGGTTCTGGGTTCGATCCCCAGTCGGAGCATACTTTTATGGCAATTGTTATCAATGTCCTCAAAGCGGACTTATTTTTAAAATCCTTATTTTCAATAATAATAATAATAATAATAATAATAATAATAATAATAATAATAATAATAATAATAATAATAATCAGCCAACGGCATCATACCGAAGAAGCTACATGAAAGCATTAAACAACTAGATCTTCAACCCAATGTATACATCGAGACTCAAAAGGCAGTAATACTCAACACGTGTAGAATAGTTCGTAAATTTCTAAACTAAGAATGATACTTCGAGATTTCGAGACAGCTTCCATCCTGACATGGTTTTCGTGGTTTCCCATAGTCCGAAGAGCAAATGCTAGGATGGCGACGAGAAATCGGCCACGACCGTACACAGCAGAAAGAAAACATCATCTACAAACAATATTACAATTTATAAATGGCTTATTTTAGTTAGAGTTAAGACAAAAGTAATAATGTATGTAATAGGTACACATGGAAGTACTTGACGTAAGTCCGTACAACATGTTAGCTCCGGTTTTAACCGAGTTTGTATGAAATACATCCAATAAAAATAATAATAATAATAATAATAATAAATAATAATTAACACAATTAACTGGTCGGGACATTTCGCCGCGTCGATTCTACTTTTATTGCGTTTGACGTTTCAGCCCAACTGTGTGGGCTATCCTCATAAAACAAGAAATAAAATTAAAAACTTACAAAAATATAAGCCAAGACAAGGCTTCCCATAGAAAGAAAGATAGTGCCACAATAGTTTGCAAAGAGCCTCGGTTACTGCCAAGATTGGTTAGAGAGTCCATTGAAATAGCTAAAACACCAAACAATTTTAATGGTGATGTTGGGTTTAAGCTGAGCGGGTCGTGGGCGCCCATAGTAAAACTGATTCAAGACAACTCCAACGCTGGCCGTATCGTAAATAAACGCATTATCCCCGAGATCTTACTCCCGGTTTCGAATGCAGGCCTTCTCGTCCTCCCTGTCCCGGGAATGGATCAGCCCCAAGAAAGTGGAGTTCGACGGAGTGATCGGATACGCACCAGAAATTCTCAAATGTGAGGTTGATCTGGTTGTGAAAAAGACTTCATTAGAATGTAATGCAATTTTATAGAAGGCGGAGCCTGATCATGGTAACTGTTTGTTTTGTTGTTGTTATTTTGTTTTTCTATGGGAAGCCTTGTCTTGGCTTATATTTTAGTAAGTTTTTAATTTTATTTCTTGTTTTCTGAGGATAGCCCACACAGTTGGGCTGAAACGTCAAACGCAATAAAAGCAGAATCGACGCGGCGAAATGTCCCGACCAGTTAATTGTGTTAAATTTTACCGGGCCGCGAAAGCCTTAAATTTGAAATAATAATAATAATAATAATAATAATAATAATAATAATAATAATAATAATAATAATAATAATAATAATAATAATAATAATAATAATAATAATAACAATAATAATAATAATAATAATAATAATTAACACAATTTATTGGTCGGGACATTTCGCCGCGTCGAATCTGCTTTAATTGCTTTTGACGTTTCAGCCCAACTGTGTGGGCTATCCTCAGAAAAACAAGATATTAATTCTAAAAACTTACAAAAATATAAAAGCCCAGACAAGGCGTTACATAGAAAAACAAAATCACAAAACAAACAGTTACCATGACCAGGCCCCGCCTTCTATAAACATGCGTTACATTCTTATGAAGACCAAAATATCACATTTGAGAGTTTCTGGTACGTATACCAGAAATATACCGTATTTGAAATAATAATAACAATAATAATAAAATAATAATTATTATTATTATTATAATAAAAAAAAATAATAATGAACAAGAATTTATTCATCAAAATGCAGAAAGCGGTTATAATTTGTACATGCCATATAGTCCGAAAATTCCTCAATGACAATGTTTTATAAAACCATTTTATGTTGTATATTTTTGTAAAGATTAAGATTAGTTTTTGATTTGAATGTTATGTTGAATACTGTATAGATTTTAGATAAGTTTTGAATATGAATGTTTTGTTATTATTATAGGCACATGTATTGCTTGACATAGTCCGCAATACATTGCATTTACTTGTACCGGTTTGTACCGAGATGTGCAAACATGTGAATAAAAATAATAATAATTAAAAAAATAAAATAAAAGTGCTTTAACAACGGGCGAAATATTGAAGAATTTCCAATATTATGTTTGTTTGTAAATTTATTATTTCAATCCACACATAGCCAGCAGCAACACTTATTGAAACAACTTAATTAAATCTAACCCTATTTCAAACACTGAAGTCGGGTAGGGAGTGTGAGGGTTCCTCCACATACTTGGCCCCTTTATTACTGTAAAAAAATAATCTTCAAGTGTTATCATTTGCATTTGACAAGATGTCACTGCAAAACAAAACAATGATTGAATATACATGTTTTTTAAGCCGAAGGACATAGTTATTATTCATAGCAACTGTCTTAAAAGTTCTTCACAACTGGGTTTCGAACACAGAATCTTCGACTTCTGTTGGATTCATAAATATCATGGATGCCCATGTCCAATTCGGTAATGGTTTGTTTTGTAGTCCCGGTAGTAATAATTGGTATAGCTATTGGCAGTTAAACCAGAGGTTCTGGGTTCGAATCCCAGTCGGGGCCAACATTTATGACAATTGCTATGAAAAAAACCAACAATGATCGATGCGGCGTATAATCTTATGCTACTACTCGGCGGCAATCTCGTCGATGATGAGAGTATCAGGTTCCTTCTCCTTAGGCTTGTCAATGTCAACCTCGTTCACCTCTGGCTTCACCTCGTCGTCAATCTGCCTCACGTCAATGAGGGGGTTCCTGCCTGTGCTCACTGCCTTGTGACCCTTGTCGTAGGTGTGCCCGTTGGAGGGGGGGAAGAGGTCCTGCTCGCAGAAGAAGGGAGCCTTGTTGGAGCAGGGGAAGTCGTTGAGACCTCCGTTTCTGTGGACAGAGCCGCAGTCCTCGGCAGACCCGGCGTCGTCCGGCTGGTTGCCGATTGTAGACCATCTGGTGAAGCCGGTAGAGGCTAGAGTCTCGCCTGGAACAAAAGCCGATGAAATTAGTATTGGTTTTAGTAATTCCTCTCATGAAACCTGCCCACACTTCATTATTATATAATCGCAAAAATTATATGTTTAAATAAATTTACGACAAGGTACGATCCTTAAACTATGGCATTAAAGGGGCTATTACCCAGAAAATTATTTTCACCACATAATCTATAGGAAAATACTTCTCTAAAATGACCGTTTAAAAATGATATCTTGTAACTGTGATTTTACACGAATTATTTTTAAATTTTTTGGTCCAGAAATTTGCAAAGATTTACGTTTTGGGAAATTTCTTAAATTGGCTTTAATCTGCATCTTTTTTGTTCCACATAGATACAAGAGCATCGTACCAATCAAACATGGCCCTATATGGCATCGTGTCTTGAAACTGTGCACAAATATATTCTCAAACACGCAAAAATATTCATTACAAAATCACACCCCTTCTTGGTAATAAGCATATTTTGACCGAACCACTTGCCCATATTACAAAACAAAATATAGAGGATTTACAGAAAAGGCTGTAGAGTACGACAATAATGGCTAATATGTTTTGGATCAAAATCCTCCAAGGTCACGGGGCATAAAGATCGCCCCCATGTTATTTCGTATGGGATATTTTTGACGATGGGACCTATAGCTCGAAAATTACCAAGTTTGCACATTTTTTCGGGTCTTGGTGGACCCAATAATTTTTTTAATAATTTCTAAATTCATAACTAGTAACCTGAATGATATATATTTTTTTAGTTTAGTGGGTGAATACCCCTATAGTAGTTCGTGGTTGGCATCAGAAATGGAGTAAATTCATTGCCAGAAAGAGAAAAAACTTTCTATACACAAAAAACAGTTGAATCATATTTCAATTTATAATGAGCCGAAAGTTTTTCTTTCTTCTCTCGTTTCTCCAGATTGTCCCCTTAGTAACGTCACGTGAGCTCACCATAGATCGTAACGTACTGCCCCTCTGTCTCCTTGTCGTGGAAGCCTACGAACGCCGAGACTCCAGGTCCACCTAGGTTGGGGTAGCGAGCGAACAGCTGTTGGATGACTTCAGACTCAGCCTCGGAGTTGATGATAGCCAGGTGGGTCTTCTCCTTCTCACAGGCTGCCTTCGCCTCCTCCCAGGTCTTCCCCTCAGTGTGTAGCTTGTAGTATCCGATACTCGGGAAGTACTCGTAGCCTGGGGCGATCATGGCCGGAGCTGGACAAATACACAATGCACACTTTATTGAATATTTGTAAGCATATTATGTTAAAATACAAACAAAAATTATTATTTAAATTAGTTTATAATTTTATAAAAATATAAAGTAAAAGCTTAAACATTAAATAAATTTAACCAATTTAAACCAATTTAGGATTTGGTTAATCTATAAAATAGGTTTACATGGCTTTTGAAAATAACTTCAAATCAGATATGTTCAACTTGTGTGATGGATTGACTCATTTATTAGTTGGATTAAATTTTAATAAGGGTTCATGCTTGCACATTAAATGTGGAAAAACTACCGTTGATAGTTTATTTAACGGAAAAATAATGAGATGATTACAACATCAAAGTATGTACTAACCAACTCATTAACTAATGATATCAAATAACTACTAATTAACTCAACAACCACAACTAACTTAAGCAATCATTAACAGACTAAGCAATCAAAACCATTTAACAAACTCATTTCTAACCAATCAATTGACCAACTGAACAATTATAATGAACTTGCCAATACCTCCGTACTATCACACAAACTAAACTATAGCCTCAACTTACCAACTGGCTAATGAACTATCCAACTAAACACTTACCAACCAAAAAACTAACAAACTAACAATATCAACCAATATAGGGCAATGTCCAAACTTTTACCCGCTGGAACACGCCACCGTCCAGGTTTGGTAACGCTTTAAATTTTCATGGCCGCCTAATGTATACTTCACAAGGCGTGCACAATGCATTGAAAGAATGGATATTTTAAAGTTACGGTTGACCAAATAAAATGTTGATTCACAGAACAGCAGAGCTAAATAATCAAAACTTCTAGAGTTAGTAAGTAGGGCCTACACTCTCATGGTGGGTGGGGACCCATACTATTATAGTAAATGTGAAATGTAATCAAGGTTCCGTTCAAATTTACGTCAAGCTTGGGGGGGGGGGGGGAGGGGCATGGGACAATGTGTTCACTGTCCGGGGTTAGGGGGGAGGGGAAGAAGTGGCAATTATGTGATGTACGATTTACCACATATTATATTTATTTACTAGAACATATTTGAATCTAATATGACTATATTTTAGCCATTTTAAATCCTATTTTCGAAATAAATTCATCGATTTTGCTACTCTAAAGTTGACAACACGAAAAATAATTGACATAATAATGCAAAATATTGTCATACACTGGAGTGGGGGTGGGGGCGATAATGTGTGACATTTATTTATTTATTTTTACATTATTCTATTATGTATTAATGATCAGTGAATCCTTAAAAAGTACTATTTTATAATGTCCAAGGGCGCCGGGTTTTCTTAATTCAAAGCTGTACGTGTTAAAATATTCTATGACGTTGTCTTAATAATTTTTTTTAGATGCCTTGTTCTGTTTAATATCAGTAATGAAATTTGCATTTAAAATTGTCAAATAACACCTTATCATGATTTGGATGAATATTGATTTTTGCAATGCAAGTATAGACCGTTTACTATAGTTTTTAAGAGTGCTTTTGAGCCATTCCGTATGTAACGGACGTTATATTTTCACTACTAAACACATTTATTCCGACTTGGAATTATAAGTTGTTCATTGGATGAGCGGAGCGAAGATTCCATTTCACTAACCTGGAGAGAAAAAAACCTTTTTTTGTATTTTTGGCTGTTTGTATAACACGATTCCTGCTAAACCGATACTCCAATTGCTATGAAATCTTGTGGATGCTTTCGAAATCTCTGAACTTAGAACTGCCACGTTTTAGAGCGCAGTCGAAAAATTATTTCTTGTGAAAATCGCCATTTTACGATTTAAAAATAAAACATCTTCGTCTTATAACACCTACCTTCTTTATCCGATTGTTTTAATTTTTTCACACAACTTAAATTTTATGAATTAATATATTCTTGTGAAATTTAAGCGTAATCGAAAAATTATTTTTTTATGAAACCGCAATTTTACGCTTTTTTCGTTTTTTAACAATTACGCTCAACCAACAACGCGCCTGAAAAAGCGTTTGCGAAGCATCCGAGTATTATTGTAATACATATCACACAACGTACTTCTGATTTACTGACCTGGAATATTGCATTCCAAACAAGTTTACCATCATCAAAATATATAAGTTTTAAATATATAAATAAAGGTTCTGTGAAAAAAATCAAAACAATAGAATAACGCATGTAGGTGTTATAAGTCGAAAAATATTTAAAAAATAAATAAAAAATCGTAAAATTGCGATTTTAATAAGAAATAATTTTTTGATTGCGCTCAAAAACGTGGCATTTCTAAGTTTAGAGATTTCGAAGGACTCCACAAAATTTAATCGCAATTGGACTATCGGTTTAGCCGAAATCGTTGTGGACAAACAGACAAAAATACAGAAAAAAAACATTCCTGATTTTTTTCTCTAGTGAAGTGAAATGGAATCTTCGCTTCGCTCATCCAATCAGTAACGAAAGTTGCCTTTGTAATTGTCAAATAACACCTTTAACATATGGATTAATTTTGATTTTTAACATTATTGGAGTGCTTGGCACCCACGGAGTCGGCGTCCGGCAGAACGTAACAATACTAAAGGAAATAAGATAATGATAGGTCCCCCCCCCCCCTACTCCGCAAATAAAAGAGTTGGCGTAGGCTATACACCTATACACAACCGGTATTAAGGTATCCATGTCAAAATGAAGGTCTCAACACAATTTAAATGCGATGAAGCTCACTGATTCTTATAGGATCGATCGTATTCTTTATATCATGAAGCGAATCAGCAATGAGCATAATATTTTCTAATGCTTATGAAGAACTTTACCTTTATAAAATTATTATAACAAAAAGATCCAATTTTGTTCTTATCCTAAGTAAACAGCGAAAAAAGAATCATAATTATCTTCCCTACTCTAACCCTAGCCATGTTGTATAAATATGAGACGTAAAGCAATATCCAATCAATCAATCTAACACTCTAGAGGTCACGATTTCATTTCAAGCTTGGCATTGGTCTATTAATATGCTACTTACTAAGTACGAATAAACCCGATCAACTCAAAACCTAACCAGCCAATGTCAACGATATGTACTAAATAACTTAACTTACTTAATAGGCCCTAATAAGAAACTAACAGACAAACAAACTGATTTACGTATCCTACCAACCAACAAACTATCCTCCCAAGTATCATACCGACCATTCAACCAACCATATAACCAGAGTTGTGACTTATCTAGATAAATTAATCAGTTATATATTACCTTATCTAGATAAGTTTTTTGAAGTCATCTTTTTCTATTATCTAGATAAAATAAAGTTTTTTATCTTAGCTTTTTAAGCTTTAAGATAACATTTTTTAGATAAAATAATAAACAAACGAAAATATTAAAAAAGGTGTGAAACGGGTCATTTCGCCGCGTCGCGTGTTTACACTTACTGGTGTGTGAGTTCGACGTTTCGGAACCACTGTGGGATCCATCTTCAGGACGACTGCTTGTTGAATATATTCGGGCCGCGAAAGTCTTAAATGTTTTATAAACAAAAATATAATAATATATATAGATAAAATAAAGTTTATCTTATCTATGCTTTTTAAGCTTAAAAATAATATTTTTTAGGTAAAATAATAAACAATAATGTAAACAAAATATATAATAATAAGTCACCTTTTATAATGAAAAATTATTCTACTAGTTTTTACGTTTACTATGTTATCTTAATCGTAGTTCTGCATATTTTACAATTCTTCTAAGTAGGCATGTCAACTTGTCAAGTCTGACAAATATTACGATTGACAAGAAAACTGTTGTTGGCGGAAAAAAATATTTTAAACAAACACGTCAATCTCAATTATTATTATCTTTTATATAAACGAAATTATCTAGATAATTATTTTCATTCTTTATCTTTTATCTAGATATTTCTACACTTAGAATTATCTTTGTCTAGATAAAAAATAAATTATCTAGTCACAACAATGCTACTAATCAAGATAATGAATATAGTAAGGAACCAACGAGCCAACCACAAAGTTAATCTATCTTTGTTTTTTTATTTGTAAAGATATTCTGTTTTCCTATTGACCTCAGTTAATCAGTTTTAACGGCATCCTTGACCTCTCTTTCTAAGAACATTGCGTCTTGTCGCACCTAGCTATTGAGAATTTGAAAATCATTATTCGTTGTTTCTTGTTAGTAATAAAAATTTGCTAGAATTAATTCAAAATCATGCCAAGATAGATAGATTTTGGCCTGAAAATTCTGATTAATATAATAGAAATAACAGCAAGTTATTGTGTCATTTATACAGAGGAAGACAAACTGATTATTGTAGACTCACCAGTGTTTCGGCAAATTCCAGTTTGAATATCATAGATTTAATAAATTTTTCAAAAAAACATGGTGATTTAATGAAGACAAACGAATGATACACACGTGCTTATAGTAAAACGTTAATAACTTGTGATTTTATTTTATTATGATTTGATTAAAACTTCCAAAAACGTTTTTTTTTTAAAATTCCTATTTACTACGGTGAATAATGTTAATCTTCGGAAGCGTGGCTTGTCTCGCTAGCACCGATGCTGATGGCTGTGCTCGTGCCGCTGTAAGGAAAACGCTAAAGTCCCGCCGCGTTGATGGATGAGCGTTTTTGTAAGTTTTTAGTTTGCGTGGGACCACTTTTCCTTTGCAAGTGCTTTGTGAATGCATTGTAGGTGATTGTTGTCAAGTTTCTATTGTTACTTGTTAATTGTTATTATAAAACTCGAAAAAACTCATATTAAAACCTTTATTTCTATGGATTCTGGCTAACTTTTTCAACTTTTTCTTTCAAAAAGCAATACATCACCATTACCTTAATGTCCATGTGAAATATGAACGTTGTAGCCCCACCCGTTTAGTCAGAATCGGCCCAAATGTCACGAAAATATCGCACTAAAAATCGAAAAAATCGTAAAAGTACGATATTCATGAGAAATATTTCTTCGATTGTACCCAAAAACGTGGCAGGTCTAAGTTCAGAGATTTCAAAGGTCTTCAGAAAATTTTAATTGCAATTGGAGTATCGGTTAAGCCGGAAACGTGTTAACAAACACACAAAAATACAAACAAGAAAAAACAAGAAAAACGAAAAAAAAATCGTAAAATTGCGATTTTCATGAGAAATAATTTTTCGATTGCGCTCAAAAGGTGGAGTTCTAAGTTCAAAGATTTCAAAGGTCGCCAGAAAATTTCATCGCAATTGGAGTTTCGGTTTAGCCGAATTCGTGTTAACAAACACACAAAAATACAAACAAAAACAAAAAAGAAAAACGAAAAAAACACGTAAAATTGCGATTTTTAAGAGAAATAATTTTTGATCGATTTTTCCTATACGGTGCAGTTCTAAGTTCAGAGATTTCGAAGGTCTCCATAAAAATTTCATCGCAATCGGAGTATCCATTTAGCCGGAATCGTGTTCACAGACACACAAAAATACAAAAAAAAGAAAGAAAGAAAGAAAGAAAGAAAAAAAAACATTCCGGATTTTTTTCTCCAGTGTAGTAGAATGGAATCTTCGCTTCGCTCGCTACGCTCATCCAATCAGACGCCCGTCTCCGCGTGGACGGCTTCCCTGCCATGCTTCGTCAGCAGTGTGTCCAAGTAGGCGCGTAAGAAGATCTCATCTTCAGCCCGCCGGTTATCGATCGCACCCTGCACTTCATTGAGGCAGTTGTTGGCATACTGATCGAATCTAGCGCACTCCTGATCGAGTTGAGCGCGCTACCGAACAAGTTCCTGATAGTTTTGAGCGCACTCCTGATCGAGTTGAGCGCGCTTCCGACCGATTTCCTGATCGAGTTGATCGAAACCCTCAATCTGAAAGCATCGAGCGCGCTCCCGACCGATAACCTGATCGTATTGAGCGCGCTCTTGACTGAGTTCCTGATCGTTTTGAGCGCGCTCCCGAGCAAATTGAGCGCTCTCCTGAGCGAGCTGAGCGCGCTTCGCAACCACCATCGAGTTAAAGCGTTCCACATCCCTGGAGCGCTCGTTTATTTCCACGAAGAACGCGTTTATTTCCACGTTACGCGCGTTTGTTTCCACGGTAGGCGCGTTTGTTTCCACGGTAGGCGCGTTTATTTCCACGGTAGGCGCGTTTGTTTCCACGGTAGGCGCGATTATTTCCACGGTAGGCGCGTTTGTTTCCACGTCACGCGCTTCCAGGGCTTCCTCCGGCCGCTGTACATGTACCTCTTGCTCAGTGAAGCGCGGTACCGCCTCCTCAACGCCCGCGCGACCCTCCGCCGGCTCTTTTGAGTTCGGAGTGCACATTTAAAAATATGAATAAATAGCTTATAAGCGTATGTTTATCAAGATAAATGAAAATCTAGTGCCTGTAGGTAACCAGCCACAAGCACAAGACGATAATACAATATGAGATGTCGCCCCTTCGACCACTTAAACGCAACTGTGCTACTGAGGGTTTCACCTGGCGCATAGGAACTGCAAAGATTGCAGGTCATGATATGCGTCCATTTTTTTACGACAGATGTTCCAGTAAGGTAGCAGCTCTTGTGTTAGTAACCTCGTCCCATACCTAATAAACTATAGTCGTAAAAGTCCCGACCCTTTTCGTTTTGACATGCAAAATCATTTCCCGAGAGCTAAAGGTAAAGGCTTAATAGGAAAAAAGATCGTAAAGAGAAGATAAAGTTCGTATAAATTACCTTAGCGCATGCGCCTCTAGTCAGAGGGGAGATTAGATCACCCCTAAATCGCCCGAATTATAGGGAACCTAAGTGGGCGTTGTCCGGTTCTCTCCGGTCAGCGTGGTATAGGCGATTAACCCGTGCTAAATGTTTCGTAAGCGATAGCGCGAGAACCCGACCACGGATCGGAATTATATTCATACTGTAAGAAACTATAATCTTTCCTCTTTGCGTGGATATACAAAACTCTGCTCGATCACAAATATTAATGACATTTGTTTTGAGTTGAAGTAAACTCTACATTTACACTGTTGCCAAACCTTCCAAACTGCTCATGAAAAAGCACGTAAAAACATTTTGTCCGTGGCATCAGCATAACATTTGGTAACCGACTTGCTTTGTGGCTACTGTGAGGTCACTGGGTTGTACTAGATTATACATTACTAATAAAATATCCTTTAATGTGCCAACAAAATCTTGAATGCGAAGTACATTTAGCAACCATGGACAGGCGCGTGGTATGCGAGGATTCCACAGCTGCACACAACGTGGCTGCGCCTCGCTTAGGTTGCCGCTAAGTCAGAGTACATTTGCGACAGCGCGCAAACATGGGTCCATTTAACTCATAATAGTTTAAATTTAGGAAGCGTCATCGAGCAAAGTAGAATGCCATCATCTTCTTCACATAATTATGCATGTTGTGATGTTATTGGTTTAGATTTCTTTTGCGCGAGTCAAAAGATACGGCGAGTTACATTTTCGTACCATGCTAATTCTTATGGGCGCTGAGACCAGAGAGAACCAATTTCCTTCCCGCCTTCAAAACTTAGGTTCCCTATTGTTAGTAACTCCTAAATTTATTTTTTGTGTGGCTCGTTGATCTTGTGGGTAGCGTATCTGCTTCCAATGCAGAAGGTCCAGGGTTCGATTCCCGCGAAAGTCAGAAGTTTTTATCTTCTTATATGGACTTAAGTCCATCAGTTCTTGTCTTAGGAATTTGTAAACGGTGACTTTGGAGCCGTCCTAGCAACGAAGCACATAATAAATTCAAGGTTGTTCTGAATCGGCCTTGTTGATTCTGGCGTTGATCCGCGGGTGTTCGCACTGTCCATACCACTGATTGCTATATTTCCTTTTAAAAATATCGATCTTTGGTTGGTTATCGCTCACTCGTCGATTGCGTCAGGGCCTAGGGTTGGCTTGGTCGATTTGATTTACTGTCCCCCCTGAAAATCAGTTATATAACTGAGTGGGTAGACTCTAAATACATTTTTATTTATTTATTATGCACGTATTCCGATGGGCTAGCAGCTTTGAGACTAATAGAATTGTTCAACATGCCATGACTGTGATATAGTTATGGTAGGTATAACCGAGTTAGCAAGTGCCCCAATAAGACAAAATAACTAAATAGAGGAATTTTCCCGCAAGTACGTGAGATACCCACTTACTGAGACGTCGAGAACCCATAGACAAAAAAGAGATGTTAATTTCCTAAATATACACCTGAATTTAAAATAGAGCATAATTTAAATCAATAAATAATAAGTTTTAAACTAAAAACTTACAAAAAAACTTGTCACATCAAATTTCGTTAAGGACAAAACCAAGAAAATTATATATTCATTTAACTAAGAGATCGCGCTCGTAAAACGAGTCACAGCTGGTCATACAGTTTCTTTGGGCGCCCATCCTAGCTGAATAATTAATTCCACATGTAGAGTGGACGTCCTAATCAGCTCAATTAATTAAGCAGCAGCTTTTAAAAATGTGATGTAGATCAATACATTTGGAATAATGCGCCCATGGAAACTATGTCCGCACATGCTGGAATATGTGGACCCTGGAAAAAGGATATTTCACTGTGTCGCACTCGCCAACAACAGTGGTTCCAGTTTTTGGTTGGGATTCTATGGTACTGAGCATGAGCAGATTTATTCTAAAGTGAGGAGAACGAATTTGCACATGCTCAGTACCATAAAAACCCAACTAAAAACTGTAGCCAGTTGGCGGCGACCCCAGTGTAATACCCCCTTTAGTAAGTTGACGACAACTTCTCTTGTACTGTAGTAATTACTAATTTTTTCTTAGATTTTTAGTGATTTTTAAATCTTTTTTATCTTGTTTTGTGAGTAATTTTTAGAATTTTTGGATGTTTAATTAAAGCTTAATTTTAGGTTAAGATGTAAAATTTGATCTACATTCCTAAAACAAGATTTTTCTGAAATTTTTGCATGTTTTCAATTTTTTTATGCATTACTAGAAATACATTACGTTCCCGGGACAAACCAATTTTTCCCATTTTTAGCCTTTTTTGCATGTAATTTTTTCACCCTTCTTTGAAAAAGGCACTTTCCGTCCAATCGGGATGGGAAAAAAATATTCATTTTTCATGCATGAAAAAAGGGGTCAAATTGAGAAAACTATCTTTTACCTGGACATAAATTTAGAAAATTAACCCTGAAAGGGTTAAATTAAATATTACCCTAGAATCTCCTTGACTCCGTGGTTCAGCTCGAACCCGCATTGGTAGTCTCAAGTAAGTTCTCTTTTCCACCCTCATAAACTAGTAGGTGAACCGAACGCTATCGGCTTCACAGCAGTAAACTTAACCAAAATATTGATTCTCTCTTTAAACATGGATTAGTTTATGAAAAATTACGCCAACTGTACGAAACTAACAACCAAAATGTGACATCATTCAAAAATATTTTTTTGTTAAACATTATTAATTTTATTTTAGTTATCTATATATTTTATTATTTAATTTTATATATTTCATATCTCTATTAAATTATCTACTTTTCATGGGCATCCATAATAAATATTCTATATTATGCTGAACGATGTATTGCATATATTTACGTAATACCGTTCCAAGTATATAAGTTTTTCTTTTCTCCTGAACACTTTAAATATTCTCCTATTTTTCCTTGTTCCGGGGAGATTTTCAATATGAATGAATAAATATTTTTAAAATTATTCACCAGTAATCGTAGCTCTGATCTGCACTATGGGTTCCTTGCCACTGTTGTCCACTGTATTCTGGTCGACGTGTATTTGCCATCCACCGTTGTGACGACCGTCTGTTAGCTCAGGGCCCATCTTTACCTGAAATTACACAACAATAAACAAATACATAAGGTAAAATCAATTTTGAATTATTTGACTTGCCGGGAAACGACACGATAACTAGAGATGAGTGATGTTTTTATTTATTTTTAGATGAGCGTAGCAAGCGTAGCGAGCGAAGCGAAGATTCCATTTCACTACACTGGAGAAAAAAATCCGGAATGTTTTTTTCCTTTTTTTTCTTTCTTTCTTTCTTTCTTTCTTTCTTTTGTATTTTGGTCTGTTTGTTAACACGATTCCGGCTAAACCGATACTCCGATTGCCATAATATTTTATGGAGGCCTTTGAAATCTATGAACTAAGAACTGCCACGTTTTTGAGCGCAATCGAAAAATTATTTCTCATGAAAATCGCAATTTTACGATTTTTTTCGATTTTTAAAAAATTTCTTCGACTTATAACTCCTACATGCTTTATCCGATTGTAATGATTTTTTCACAGAACCTTAATTTTATGAATTAATATATTCGTGTAAAATTTGTGCGCAATCGAATAATTATTTCTTATGAAAATTTCAATATTACGTTTTTTTCCTTTTTCAAAATTAAGATTAATTTAAAAAATTTAAGTTTATTTTTAATTTAATTTAATTTAATTTTTTCACAGAACAACAAAAAATCCGCATAACACATGGCAGCTCAATGCACCAATTACGCTCATCCAACAACGCGGCGGGACTTAAGCGTTTTCCTAGTTTTATAACATCTTTTGTTGATTGAACAGAACTGCATACAATATTACCAATTACACCGTAATTTACAAAAATACCTATTCTTAGTATCTTTTGTCGTTAAAACATGATTTTTGTGAATTTCGGTGTTATAATTTAATTTAGCCTAAAATTATATCGGTGTTGAAGGTGATTCAATTTTGGTATTTTCTGTTTGAGATTTTATCAATTCATTCTCATTTTGTAAAATTGAAGGATTTGCACTTATTTCGGTTTTATCGTCAATCGCGAAATTCACATACCCTACCTATTACACGGACTACAATGTTCTTTATAATTTAATATACTTATTATAAGTAACGGTACCCCTTCAAGTATTTGGTAAAACATAAGTGATTTTTCTGTACGCAATACACCTGCAATTAATTATTAGCCATTGACACAGAAATTGACATCAATTTCCACGTGAATTTTCATTCATTTAAAGCAGCTGTTTATTCCAGTTTACCTATATAACTCATTTATCACTCTTATCACCAGATTTGTATTTTGAAACATCAGTTCATTTTACATTCATTTGTTGTTTTTTAAACCGTTTTTATGTTTATACTTTTGTTATTCAAATTTGTCTTGTTGTATTTGTTGTAAAATTTTTATTTTATAGTACTTGTTCATGAATTTCAAGATTTGTATAATTGTATATTTTGTATTGTTTAGTTTTAGAACCTGACACTTGTGGGTTATACCCAATGACGTAATATAAGCTAAGCGCTAGACACACAGTAGGGCCGTGGGGAGCGTGGATGTTGGAGCCATCATGATCAGGGAAAAACCAACCGCCATCTAAATGTATCGTACCTTTAAATTTAGCAGCCTTTGTGTTAACAAGCGGTGTAAAACCAAAACCACAAGATGGCGATTTCTCGGTATTATTGAAGAAAAACAGTTTTTCTTCCGCAAATCTCTCAGTTACTCCAATTTCCGAATAAAGCAATTCAAGTTGGTGGACTATCATACTATTGTCTATCTGCATTAGGCTTTTAGTAATCAAAACTAGTTGTTTGTGCGGGATGTGTGTCTGAACAAGGTCGTGCAGGTCTAGGGTTGCCTAGGAGAGGCCTAGGGCTTGTCAAACGTGTTATGTTAGCATTAATTGAATGTAGTCCTATAGCCTAATGGAACTTTAGGCCTACACTGTTCTATTATAAATAATTTTCTACATCTGGGCCTAGGCCCGGGACGGTTTCTGATTTGTTTTATGAGAGTTATGACAACTTTTCTCGTTTTACACATAGACGCAAAATTTAAAATGTCCGCCATCTGTTTACGTATTTTCTTATCCCGCGTCGATCAAATAATCCACTGCATCTTAGTTCATTCAACTAGATGAAGTATCTATGTTGCCAGTGAAATGTTTTTTCCCTGATCATGATGGCTTCTAACGTCCATGCTAGCGCTCGGTTGGAAGGATAGGAGACTGAGCGTCTAGCGCTTTGCTACGCAAAGCTTATGTACGTCATTGGTTATACCTGTTGTTAGAAATCAATAAAAATATAAATAGAAAAGTGTAAAATATATCTAAACTTGGCGTTGCTTTGCTTTGTGTTTCATTAGGTCGGCCATGATGTATGACGTCACATTAATAAAGTGTTAAGTAGTAAATGTATCACGACACCACGCTCATCCAAAAGTGTGTACAAGATAACGTATGAATCCCCCCCCCCCCCCCCAACCTAGTCAACACTGAGTACAATAAACTAGGTTGTGAACGGCTGGTGTTTGGCGACATGTTGTTATCCAAGTGTTACGAGTATAGTTCAAGGTTTGTCAAATGTGACGTCATTTTTTGTTATCTTCGTTGTTAAAGCGCTAAATAATTGGAAAGCTATTTAAGTGGATGCAGAAACTTTTAGGTCACGAGTATTTCCTTAACAAATACCCTTATGGGTTTTTACAGAAGAACTTTATTGTTTTTGGCTTTCGATTGTTGGACTTTGATACGAATTGAGTTTTAAACGTGTCAGGATAGTTAATTGGTGTTTGAGGATCGGAGTAAAAGTAACGTCTGGTACTTGGGTCTGCTTACTGCTTATTCTACTTCAGATTTGTACTAGAAAATGCTATCAAAGCACCTTCATAAAATCATAATATTTCTGTTGGTGAAGGGGTATTTAACCGCTAAACTCAAAAAATATATTTCATTCAGGCTAACTAGTAATAAATTTAGCAATTAACAGAAAAATTATTGGGGCCAACATGACCTCCCAAAAAATTGTCAAACGACATTTTTTTTTCGAGCTAGGTCCCATCGGCAAAAATCTCTCATAAGAAATAACATGGGGACGATCTTTATACCCCGTGACCTTGGGGATTTTGATCCCCCAAAAAATATTGGCCATTATTCACAGCCTTTTCTGTAAATTATCTATATTTAGTTTTGCAATTTGGGCAAGTAGTTCGGTCAAAATATGCTGATTACCAAGATGGAGTGTGATTTTGGAATGCATATTTTTGCGTGCTTGAGGGTATATTATTTGGGCACAGTTTTAAGACACGATGTAAAAAAATTGGCATTTTAGATTGGTACTATGCTCTTGTATCTATGTGGACCAAAAAAGAAGCAGGTTAAAGCCGATTTAAGAAATTTTCTAAAACACCAATTTTCGCAAATTTCTGGATGAAAAAAATTGAAAAATTCGTGTAAAATCACAGTTACAAGATATAATTTTTTAAACTGTCATTTTAGTGTAGTATTGTGTGATCATGTGGTAAACAATTTTTTTTTTTAGTTATAGCCCCTTAACAACGTTGACTGATGTTTTCGTTTTGTGTCTTTATGTTTGTTTTTTTCTTCACATTTTTAATTATCAGTCTCTCGAAAACCGATTATGGTTGAATTATCTCTTGAAATCAAAGAGACATACCTTAATATGAATAAATTTGATAAAGACCATGTCAAATTTAAAAATGGACATAATTGAATTAAACATGCTGATAAGGAGGATAAAATTCTTTATTAAAAAAAAAATATAGGAATTGTAGCCGATTCTCATCTAGGAAAAAAAAGTTTAAAATTACAATACACAAAGATTAATTTGATGCATTGACAAAAATGTGCCATTTATAATAGGAGATTTAACTGTGTTTTTGATATTAATATTTGATATGTGACATGATATTATGTGTATGATGATAATATAATAAAAGCTTCCAGATTCACAAACACAACAAAATCACGAATTTTTAGTGACGCTTCCCGGCTCTTTCTCAAGCAGATGCTTATTTTCCTGTAGTGCAGCCTACTAGAGGAAAAGCCAGGAAGTTTGGCTCGAAATTTCGCAAAATTTTAGTGTGAATTTTCTACAATGTGTATGTGTCGATGTTATAATATTTTATGTGTCTTCATTTTATATGATGGTATTACCCCTACATGTCGTTTGTAGATAATTATTTGTTTAACGTCGATTAGTTAGGCTATACAAACTTATTTACATAGAATTCACAACACAGAGTTGATTCCAATGAATCAGTATTATTTGGCATCAGGGTCTTAGGAATAGGGGGCGCAAGGGGTGCACTTGCACCCGGACCTTGAGAGATTGAAGGCCTCCGAAGCCTTCAGGCCTTTGAATTAGTAGCTACTAGCTACGCCACTTTTTGGCATACAAATATGAACTCTTCATACACACATGGCTAGACATGATTCCTCTCACCTCCGCCACCCAATGTCCCGTCTCATTCTTCCTGCTGACGATGGAGAAGCTAAGAGACGTAGACCTCGAACTATTGCAAGGTGGCACCAGCTCCGTGTCGGCTCGAGCCCAGGACACGCAAGATGCGAAGACCACGAGGAATATCACTGCACACTTTGCCATGGTTGCTACTTGGCTAGGAGACAGAGCAGACTGAGGTCGCAGTGAACGAGTCAAGAATTATCTCACTAGCTCCGTCTCTCTCCCTTTCTGTCTCTCTCTCTCTTGCTCTTGCTCTGCAGGATGACCCTTGAGTTACATTTCATTATACGAGGAACATGAGTTGATAAAAATATTGTAAACAAGAATGTTCTAGTAATGAAACGAGTTGACTGGAATAGAAGCAGTGGCGTAGCTGCGTAGGACAAAGGGGCCTCCTACCCACATCACACAAGTTTGGTCTGGCAAAAGTGTGTGGGGGGGGGGGGGCGAAACTCGATATGTGGATGAGCGTAGTACGCGAAGCAAAGACATCAATTTGACTACCAAGAGAAAATAATATCGTTTTTATTTGTTACGACAGTGTTGGCTCGAACGTTGAACGTGCGACTCCGATTCGAGAGGTCCCGGGTTCAAATCCCGTCGCGACCGGCAATGCGACCGAAAGTTTTTTCTAGGTTTTCCTTAGTCGTTAATGCGAATGCAAGGGATTGAGTCCTCTTACGCAGCCCTTCGGACATCCATTACAATTATCAAAAGTTCAAAATATCTAGTTAGCTGAAGAGGGGCATGGATTGCACCCTGGGCAGTATTCCGAATGTAAATTGTTTTAATTTATCACATACCATTTTAAGATTGTCATTTTTAATCAATTATAGTTACGTGTATCTTCTGATTATTTGTGTCTCGTTTATTTTTATAGATGACGTTTTCATGTACCACAATCGGTGATAAGTGAATATGACCTTTTTTATGCCCGCTGTAGGGTACACATCAAAATTACCAGGTGTGACCCTCTTCAGTTGACTATTTAGGTTATTAGGGATTCAGGCAGTTTAGAAAGGAATGTCTGAAGGCTCAACCCTTTGACCTCAGAAACAAACTTCAGTCAGTGTTACCGCGGTCTCGACGGGGTTCGAACCCTGGTCCTCCGGAGCCAACACTGTAGGTTAGCCTGTGTACCCCTGTGTTGTAAGAAACCCCCCACCCCGTGAATCAGGAACCAACGATATAACAGTCTGCACGCCCTGATAGTATTCTGTTACTCATGCGGACTGACGATCGACTTCTAGACATAAGAAATCTTATGCTTATGTCGAGTACTTTGCCATTGATTTGCTGGTGTTATGCGTTACCGACAGTGTTGGCTCGCGTGACTATGATTCAGGAGGTCCTGGGTTCAAATCCCATCGAGACCGGCAATCTTGAATTAATGTTTTTTTCGAACCATCATTGTCCTAACTCCAAAACCAAGTTTTAGACAGTTCGACACCTGTAAATGGGCATGCATTGCACCTTATAAGCAGGTTTCCCATGAAATCGTATTATATGGTGTGCGTCCAATACCGAATTTGTTATTAGAAGAGAACATATAATATGGAAAAACTCTTTTGCCGGTTGGACTAGTGACATGGACAGAAAATGTTATGAAGCCACAGTGAGCCCATATATATATATATACACAATACCGAGTGTTGGCTCGCGCTCGACTCTGATTCGGGAGGTCCCTGGTTCGAGTCCCGTCGAAGACCGGCAATCCTGACTGAAGGTTTTTTCCGAGGTTTTCCTCAGTCGTTAATGCAAATGCAAGGGATTGATTTCTCTTAAATAGACCTCGGACATCCTTTCACAATTGTCCTATCCGCAATACCTAGTTAGTAGCCTGAAGAGGGTCACACCGCGGTTAATTCTGATGTGTATACCCTACAGCGGGAATCCTACAAAATGTATGTATGTATGTATGATTGTAGTGAGTGAACTGTGATGATGTTAAGTTTGTTTATGAATATTGTAAGAGAAGAAACATGATCAGAAGAACCTGTCAACCAGGACTGAACTGAGGACGAGCGCCTACTTTTTAAGTTGCTGGAGGTGGAAGGCCACCTTTGCCTGAGCAATTATCAATGCAATATATCCCCCATTGAGATTTGGTTTAGCACGTGTTTCAGGACACCAAACTTTCGGCTAAACTAAATATTAAAATTATTTCCCGGCAACCACGCCACCTCGTTATAAATGGGGGTTACGTGCCCCCCTGGTAAGTGTGTGGTATCTCTCGCCCTGGTCATCCCGCTATAGCTATTTGTATTTCCCGGATGTGCGGTTGATGTTGAACACAACAGGACGACCGAAATGGTAAGTGTAACATCCTCAAACTAAGATAAGTTATTATTTTGAATATTGGTTTACTCATCTTCTATCTTCGATGCGTCAATCTGTTTCCGTTGTCTTAACGAAAACCACATATTCTAAAACATTTGTCATATTTGCATCATTGCATAATGGGCATTCTGTGATTATCTAGTTTGATTTATTCATTTAAAAATGCATTTTGTCTTTAATACACTAATAATATATAAGATTATTTTTCTATTATTTTATTATATTATTATAATTTGTATTTTTATAGTATATAAATGAATGGCAAGCAATAAGGTATAAGAAACGAGTGTTATTGGGTACACCATCTCATGGAGATACTTAACCTACACATTGAACTAAAGGTTACATGACAACTAAAACAAATTGTTAAGTAAGTGCTTGAACGGTAATTTATAATAATTAGTGAGTAAATACTAATGTATGCTTTAGTTTACACGAGGCTGATCAGATTCGTAGGAAATAACTCCCTAAACTATGATCTGAAGTAGCATCGAGTAAATTCATGTTGAATACTCAGGTAATTTAATTATTTACAATAAAGTGGAACCAAAAAATACACATCAAACTTTTAAATGTCATTAATGAAAGTAAGACGCCTTTTTGTTTTAAGGAGTTCTTTGCAACCTTGTAGTCACTAAAAAGCAATGTATTTATTTTGACATTGAAACTTTGTATAGCGGCCAATCAAGGTTGGCTCTATAAAGTATCTTTGTTCACAACACTAATTTAGGATAAACTTTCACTTTATTAAAAGTATTCAGGCAGAGCGGGCCATAAATTTTCCCATCGCGTTTAGTAATTAACTTTTCTTTACTGCTTCATGAAATATTGTATTCGCAAAGACAAATTGCTATTCGGAGTGTGAATAGTTGTTTATTCCAGTATTTAGAAAGGTCAACATTTTCCAGGTGAAAATGTATTTAATCGATGGGTCGATCATTGAGTTAAGATCGAGTTGAGATTAAAACTAGATTTTAAATACAAAACCCCTGAAACAGTGTTGTAATCGCAGACTTGAAAGCATAAAGATTAATATTAGGATGTTCATCATGTTCTCGAGAGGGTGGGCACTAGAAAGTATTGACGTTAGTTTCAATGCTTTCTACAGCAAAGAAGAAGTTCTGTACAGTCTTCAACTGCAATCGAGTTATCATATTGTAACTGTTAACACATATGATTGATATGCTGTCCGTTGACCACTTTCTATGAGAAACGTTTGTGTATCTTTCTCGTGAGATAACCTTTAATTCGAAACCGAAATCTTTGCAACTTGTTCGAAGTCTGAAATGTAAAAAAATGGAACACACGTATTTACTACCTGCCCTGCGGGAGGTCGTTATATTATTAATAAAGTGCTGTCTTCTCGTATAGTTTCAAGGATGTTAATACACTAGAGACGCGTAATATACCTAAACTTTCTAAGTAAACATAATTATGCATGAGGTATACAAAGACATTCCCAACATTGTTAGCTGTGTCTAGGGGGTGTTGTATTAAGTGAACGCATTTTTCCAAGTCCAATAATGCAGCATTATACTAATCATTTATGCTTTTAGAAAAGTAATTTAATGCATGACGTTAATTATGACAGCATTCACCAAATAAAACTTCCTCATTTATCAATAATATGTGGATGTATTGGAAGATTAACTATAAAGTTAATGAAGTTCAATCAAAGTCAATGAAGCAATATAATGAACTGTTTTATATTTGTATATATCTTTTGTATTCATGCTTGTTATAACATAACCGGGGGGGGGGGGGCTATTTTCTAACTCAATATGACGGATGCCGGTCGACAGCGTCAACTTTGCAAAATATAGAAAAACTCGCTCGCAGCGCCACTAGTATAATAAAAATTTTTCCCTCGCCACTAAAAATAAATAAATTATATTTAGAATCTATCCACTGTCATATTTATAACTGAAGGAAATGAGAGATAATTACTAAGTTTTAAATTTACGATCGGTAAGTTTTAGCATGTTTTTTACAAAGTTGTCTATTTTGATCGACAATAACTGCCGTTTGATTTAGATAAACAGACGTTATCCATTCCATATTTCTTAATTTTATTTGAGAAACCCGGGAGTATTTGACAATATTGCATGAAATATAAATAAAATTAAGGGATTTTGAAAAATGTAGAATAAATAACGACTCCATTTAAAACGAACAAACGCAATTGACAGAGGTGTTAATTTTAAATTAAATCGAAACACAAAATGTAGTTAACAGAATATAAACTATAGTTGTAATGTAACAGAAGGTAAATGACATGCTGTAGTAGAAATCAGTTTCTTAGAATATATTTAATATTATTAAGTAGGATGTTATTAGTGTTCTGCCTCAACCAATTATTAATTTATCGATTTGGATGGTCGGGAAACACTCCTTTACGTGGAATTGTTAATATTCAATACAATTCAGAGATTAAAAAATCCATCCCGATCGGGGTTCGAACCCGAGTCTCCCACATTCCTGGCAGGCGCCTTAAGCGGCTGTCCCCACGATCGAGAAAATCACGCGAGGTGGCTCGCGCGAGTTTATTACCATCCTTGTCACACGACAGTCAATGAAGGTAACAACAACGCCACCTATTGGTGGTTCATGGTCACGTGTTACGGTAGTGGGTTCTGATTGGCTCTCGCTACCTCGATTGCTAGGAAGTTGAACAAGCTGGACATTTTCGTAGCGAGCGCGAGCTCGCGCGAGCTGGCTCACCGTTCTGACGGGGAGGCGGTGGTTCCATGTAAACAAGTGTAGGCCTACTCCCAGAGAGTTACTCGCGCGAGCCAACTCGCGCGATTTTCTCAATCGTCTGACAGGGGCTTTAGCCAACTAGACCACCCCGATCGGGATGGTTTTTTTTATTTCTAAATTGTGTTAAACAATTATTCTCCTAGAAACAGACTAACAGCACACAACAGTGGTCTCAAATTATGTAAAATTAAATGTAAACTGACTCTTGCTATAAAAATTGTGGCTATATTATTGGATGAGCGAAGCGAGCGAAGCGAAGATTCCATTTCACTACACTGGAGAAAAAGTCCGGAATGTTTTTTTTCTGTATTTTTGTGTGTCTGTTAACACGATTCTGGCAATACCGATACTAGCATGATGGTACATAATAATATGAAACATAATAATACGCCAGGAGGCAAGCGATATTTCCCCCCCACTGTTCCTTACCACCCTTAACTTTGAGAAAAAACGTTAGGTCGTAGTCGTACTATTTTAATATTTTAATTGCTGATTAAAATTATGCGTCAATGTGTTATAGTCCGGTCAACAAATTATTCATACAAAAACCCAAGACGATAGTATTAACCATAGGAAATTTAATAAAAACATTGTATATTGCCAACTACAGATTGTAAACAAAAGCAAAAGATGGTAGCTTTTGTTTCTAGACAATCTGTTTCCACCTTTTCACGTATTTCACGCCTTGATATGAAACAAACAGCAAAAAGATGTGATATCCACCCCAAATACAAAAATTTATAAAAACGACAGCCAAGCTCTCCTTCCAAAGTCTACGGCTGTGAATGCTGTGAGATATAGAAGTTGAACCAAGCATTTCATTCTTTCTCCCTAGTTTAGCATTGATAAGAAGTAAGATCATTTCGCCTGTTGACGAGCGCCAAGCCAACCATTTTCGTGGTAAAAAAAGTAAAAATTTTAAACACAAAATCATAAAAAAATTACTTGGCCATTGAATTTTTGGAGTTCTTGTGCCAAATTCAATGGCCAAGTATTTTTTTATGATTTTGAATTTAAAATTTTTACTTTTTTACCACGAAAATGGTTGGCTTGGCTCTCGTCAACAGACGAAATAATCATAGGCCTACATCTTTTCAATGCGAAACTAGGGAGAAAGAATTAAATGCTTGGCCCAACAACTATATCTCACAGCATTCACAGCCGAAGACTTTGGAAGGAGAGCTTGGCTGCCGTTTTTTTTTTTTTTACAAATTTTTGTATTTGGGGTTTTATCGTCATCTGTCACTTCTCATCGTCTAGAATAGTCTTAATGCATTGATATAAACATAAAATAACAAACATCATTTTCAAATCGCAATCAAACAACACATTTATTTATTATTTTTAGCTATTCACAACACAAATTAATAATAATCATTGGATGAGCGAAGCGTAGATTTCAATTTCACTGACCCCAAACAAATTTAGCACGGGTGTTTTTTTTCTTCTTTTTTTCTGTCTATTTGTTCGCACTCTACCAGGCAAACGGCATATGCGATCTTGATGAAAATTAGAGGGGACCTTCGAAATCTCTAAACTTAAACTTGTCACGTTTTTGAATACAATCAAAGAAATATTTCTCATGAAAATCGTAGGCCTACTTTAACGATTTTTTCCCGATTTTTAGTGCGATATTTTTGTGACATTTGGGCCGATTGTGACCAAACGGGTGGGGCTACAACGTTCATATTTTACATGGACATTAAGGTTATCGTGATATAGTACCTTTTGAAAGAAATAGTTGGAAAAGTTAGCCAGAACCCATAGAAATAAAGGTTTTAATATAAGTTTTTTGAAGTATGTATTTTTAGAATTAACAAGTAACAATACTAGGAAAACGCTTAAGTCCCGCCGCGTTGTTGGATGAGCGCAATTGGTGCATTGAGCTGCCATGTGTTACGCGGATTTTCTGATGTTCTGTGAAAAAATCATTACTTAGTCGAAGATTTTTTTTAAATTAAATTAAATAAAATAAAAAATTAACTTTTTTTTAATAAATCGTAATTTTTTTTAAAGAAAAAAAAACGTAAAATTGCAATTATCATAAGAAATAATTATTCGATTGCGCTCAAATTTAACACGAGTATATTTATTCATGAAATTAAGGTTCTGTGAAAAATCATTACAATAGGATAAAGCATGTAGGTGTTATAAGTCAAAGAATTGTAAAAAAAAAAAAACACGTAAAATTTCGATTTTCATGAGAAATAATTTTTCGATTACGCTCAAATTTCACACGAATATCTTAGTTCTTAAAATTAAGGTTCTGTGAGAAAATCATTACAGATCGAATAAAGCAAGTAGGTGTTATAAGTCGAAAAAAAATTTTTAAAAGTCAAAAAAAACGAACAATTGCGATTTTCATGAGAAAAAAATTTTTGGGATAGCGCTCAAAAACGTGGCAGTTCAAAGGTCAGAGATTTCAAAGGTCTCCAAAAAATTTTCATCGCAATTAGATTTATCGGTTTAGCTGGAATCGTGTGAACAAACACACAAAAATACAAAAAGAAAAAAAAAAAAACATTCCGGATTTTTTTCTCCAGGTAGTAGAATGGAATCTTTGCTACGCTCATTCAATAAACTTGACAACAATCACCTACAATGCGTTCAAAAAGAACTTCAAAAGTTAAAACATCCCACGCAAACTAAAAACTTATTAAAAAAGCTCATCCGTAAACGCGACTCAAAAAAAGCTTTTGCGAAGCGGCCTAGTTTTACCATTGAGTAAAGAACATATCACTGCTTTCATATTATATCTCACAGAACCAGGCTCTTAAACTAGTGTTTATTCCTCTACCCCGTTACTCCAAGCATGACATAGTTCCATCAATGATTGTAAAGAGTCTTTTGGGAGTGTCATTAGGTCTATACCTTCTTGTAGACCAAGGATATTTTTGAGTTTTTTCGTAACAAACTTTGAGGCAATGCTGAGTGCCCCAAACGGCATTTACATAATATTCCCTTTTTTTCTATTTTAAGAATAAAATATAATTTACATTTATTTTTAAAACATATTTTTAATTATAAAATTTTAAGCAATTACACGGTTACATGATTAATGCCTCAGTAACACATTAAAAAATTAAGAAATCGTGTTCAATCAATAATGCAGCATCAGGGGTAGTTAGTCGTGAAAGGTCCTAGGCACAGAGACCAGGGTAGGATGTGCTAGGTTTTGTCCATGCCGGGCACTTGGAGCAGCGCGACCCTGCAAGTACAGTGGTTGACCTCCGAAGTTGCCACCTGGGCCGTAGTTGCAACACGTAGATCTGTTCTATAGCGCACCCTTTTTGTACTTGACGTACCCACAGCCAATCACGGAAGTCTCCGCCCAGACAACCTGGGTTGTAGTGGCCGGTGTCCATAGTGAACCTGGAAATATCTTCCATCATCATCTTTCAGTTAGAAAATAATACATACACACAGAATAAGACCCTTATCTTCAATAGTTATAATTAAATAGGTGCCTGATAGGGGCGTTAGAACACTCGGACACCTTTTTTTACGATCGGACGTTAAGACGTTGTTCAGGCATTACCCATGTGAAATAAAACCAGCTGACAACACCTATTTATTTCAGATTGGATATCATTTGATAAGAAAATCCATTCTGGTCGAAAAATATTGTTAAAACACACAGTGTCTAGGCCCTCACTACTGGTATGTAATTCGTAAATTATGAATAATCCGAGGTACCAAAACCAAAAAGGTCGTTATACAACATTCAAACTTGGTACTTTGAGGAGCTTAAGAGGAAGGACTACCGCCAATATTACAACCACGCGAATTAACCTTATTTTAGTAATAAATCACATAACGCTACACAAAAACGAAAAAGTGGATATAAGTCCCATGGTTTAGCTCTATAACTGGCATAAAACATTTTACAAATATTGTAACCATCGTGATGATTTTAATCAAGGTTCAAATTAAATTAATGTATACCGTAATTAAAAACGCTAGTGATTACAATATTTAAATGATTTTTCATGCAGGGTGAAGTTCTAACGAAACTACGAAAGACCTATTAGCCCTTTTTTCGATTTTACATTGCGGTTTTAGAGATATTACTAAAATATGGTTATTACTATACAGAATAATTTTCAAAGCAAATTATGAAAAAAATATGCGAATTTTGGCTTTATTCACTATTTTACAGAACTGTTAATAGATGTGAATTTTTAATTAATTTTGATGTTGTCGCCTAACCTAACTAGGCATATCTTCGTTTAACCATGATGAGTGGCTAAAGAGGGTATGGGGACTGTCCATAACCCTAAACTGGCCGACCTGTGCCATCATGGGGCAGGTAAAAATACATTAAAATAATAATATAACTGTTTTATCATTGGTAATAATAAAAAAAACAAAAGTCACTGACAAAAGAAATAAGACAAGTAGTACAGGGCCGTTGTGATATGACCCACGCATTCAAAAAAACAAGCAGGGACCGGTCGGGATTTGTTAAGGTGGGTCTCCTGGACATCCCCAACAGAATCCCAAAAAATCCGGTTGCGGGTTTTCCGCCATTTTGAAAATAAATTTTTAGATTTTTGAGTTTTGTCGAAGAACGGAAAATTAGCGATATTGAGTAAAGTATTGAACCAAAATAGCTCAAATTTGTTTTAACTTGTTTGTAAAGAAACGATTAAGGTGTTTGGTGCGCCTTCCTTTGATTATCTGGCAACCTACGGCCCTTGATGCAAATTTTTACCCCCTTTTTTTAATTATCTGAATTTGTTTTGCATATTTATCATAACAAAAACAAAACCAGTAACTTAATGAAAATTTGTTTCAAATAAAAGTTGTAGAGCATGAAAAAACACATCGATATCATATTTTTTATTTTGCCCGTAGATAATATTGGCCGAATGCTACATGACAAGCAAGACCATTGTGCGGTGAGCAGCGTCGGACGTTTGCTCGTCGCGCTACCACTAGCGCAGTCCCTGGCCAAAAGTCCCGTAGGAATTTCGACCTTTATAGATTTTCTCTTCTGATCCTGTTAGGGTATACCTTAAGGATAAAAAAATTATTGGGTAAAAATCTGACATCTGGTGCCAAAGTTTGTTTTCGACGCCATCTTGTTTTGGACATATGCATTTAGTACACGCTCTTAATTTTAATACATTTTCTATACTTTTGACTACATTTGTAATAAATCTGACGTAATAATTGGATTCTCCAACAAATTTCCAATTCAATTATACAAATTTGGACATTCTGGCAACATTGTGGTATTTTTTATAGTAAAATACATATTATTATTAGTCTTGCCTATTGGTGCACTATTTACATCCAATTGTGCCTTTCATGATAGACTTATAAAATTTGGCAGAAAATATACGAAAATGAAATTGGAAAATGATTTAACTATTAAGGGCAATATCATTATTATCCCATGACATCAATGGCGGCCATTTTCCAAGACGGCCACCCAAAAAATTATTTGAAATTTTGTGACAGAATGTTGAAATTTGGTATACACATAGATCATGTCATTGAAAAATGACCTTTGAATAGGCCATGTCAAACTAAGACAATGGCACCATTGGCGGCCATTTTAGAAGATGGCCGCCATACACATTATTACGAACCACGTAAACTTTATGACATAATCTTGTAATTGTGTACACACATAAGGCACTCCATTGAAAAATGTCATATTTATGTGTTATATCAATACTTTTTAGAAACAATGTAGTATGGATCCGCTATCGGGTATCTTGCAATATTGCTATAGAATTAAATACTAGCAATAATTACTACTTATAATAATTCACTTGTTTTTTTATACACACCGTAGGCAATTATTGACAAGTTTCTATGCTACATTACATAATGTTTATGCATTCTAAATATGACAAGGGAAATGTTTATATTCCCATTTCAGTTCGTTCAATTAAATTCCCGTTAGTAAAAGGCGATAGTCCGGTAGATGACTGACATTGGTGCAGAATTTGGTTACTCAAAGTTTATCCGTTTGGGACCCATAAACATATACATAGAATTAGCTATTGGCATCCTCTAAACTCAATCCTATTAGCAGGCCAGCCATTAGCCCCCCACCCACTCAGCTGAAGGAGAAAGTATTTTGAACGATCTTGACGTCTTAATAACTTCCAGCCCTTGTAGAAATTTGTTTGTCAAATGGTTGGCAAGAGGTATCTATGCAAGACCAAGGCTTGATTTTGATTGCCAAGTGGTTGCCAAAGGTAGCCACCGGAATTTCAACTCAACAATATATGATAGCCATGCGTTCACGATGAGGCAGCCAGTGAGTTACAAACATTTTCTCTTGTTGAGCAAGATATCCATCAAGTGGTTGCTCACAGTTCACCTTTAAGTTAGCCAGTGACATAGATATTGAACCCCTATTGTAGGCTAGATCCGCAGTCGGTGGTCAACTTCCGTGACAATTAGAAGCCATCTTGAAATTCCAGTTTACATGTTTATCAAATGGGAGCGATTTGTAGCACAAATAGTTCTCAAGATTGCCGCCAGGTTGACAGGTTAGCATACAAGCTTTTAACACCAAATGATTACTAAATTTCCTTATGCAATAACTTTGTAATGTTTGTATTTGTTCAATACCATGCTGCACAAGCTAAAACCGTATCAAACAATCCCGTAAAATACTTTATTGCATTAAAAAAGCATCAATTAAAACGCCAAATCGCCATCTCAAAATGGGCCGATTGACTCTTCAATTTGCTACGCTCGCGCCTGTGCAGAGGTAAAGGAGACTGCTAATCTAGCCTACAATAGGGGTTCAATATCTATGGCCAGTGATGACCACTTAGCACCAAATATAACGCCAAACCTTAGCCAAAAGAATGACATGAGTTTACTAACTGATGGAAGACACCAAGCCTACACAAAGACGTTGCCACATAGTTACCGATAGATTACTAAAAGGTAGACAACGGGATACCAATAATTGATTGTCACGTGGATACCTCGTGGCACACGGTTGGTGCCGTAAAAACTGCATTCTTTCAGCTTATTTTCCTGTCCATCAACGGGCTTGGGGTGATTCTAGGACGCGAAGAGAATGCTTTCCATTTGAAACAAGCGTGTAAGTGATAGAAAAATGTGTACGTTAACCAAAGATTCGTTAACATGGCAGTGCTCTAGAGTAGCTTTACCTAGTTTAGAAAATAAAATATAAAATATAGTTGGTGTAAAATGAAATCGCATGTCGGCAAGAGAAAAGAGTGTGCACAGTGTAACCTTGTATATAATATTCATATATTAAAGGGAGTTTTGTGTGTAAATAGAAACATAATGCAACATGAAACATGGCAGTTTCAAGTGACACCCTATTTAGGTCTACATGAAAATTAACCATAGTTATCCAAGTGTCTAAGTGTAACGAGGTTTAGATAAAAATCAAGTGTTGTCTGTTACGAAACATCAATGTATAATGTATGCATTTCAAACCGAGTTCTGACATTATTCAACACATAGTAATGATGCTATGCACTACTTTACTATTGTGATTATCTGTATCCTGAACTTTATTTGAATTCGTTAATTTGAGATGTTTTGATGGCCATATAGGAACTCGAAAAGCATGGTCTTCTATTCATTTTCTCACGATCTTCAACATTTTTTAATGCAATATAACCCATGCATACTAAGTCAATTTTATGACATGACACTATAATTTGGTCAACTTTTGGCAAACATTTGGCTGCCTTTTGGCGTATTTTTAGAAACCAATTGGTGAACTCTTGGCTGTCTTGTAAATGTTACCAAGAGGTAGTATTTTGACACAAAACGACATGTAGGGCTAAGCGTACTTTTGGCTTCTTTTGGCGACTATACTGGGTGAACTCGTTGGTGATCTACTGGACTATCGCCTTTTACTAACGGGAATTTAATTGAACGAACTAAAATGGAAATATAAACATTTCACTGGTCATATTTAGAATGCATAAACATTATATAATGTAACATAGAAACTTTTCAATAGTTGCCTACAATGTGTATAAAAAACAAGTGAATTGTTATAAGTAGTAATTATTGCTAGTATTTAATTCCATAGCAATATTTCAAGATACGCGATAGCGGATCCATACTACATTGTTTCTAAAAAGTATTGATATAACACATAAATACGACATTTTTCAATGGAGTAACAAGATTCTGCCATAAAGTTTACGTGGTTCGTAATAATGTGTATGGCGGCCATCTTCTAAAATGGCCGCCATTGGTGCCATTGTGTTAGTTTGACATGGCCTATTCAAAAGTCATTTTTCAAAGACATGATCTATGTGTATACCAAATTTCAACATTCTGTCACAAAATTTCAAATAATTTGTTGGGTGGCCATCTTGGAAAATGGCCGCCATTGGTGTCGTGGGATAAGAATGAGATTGTCCTGTACAGTCAAATCATTTTCTAGTTACATATTCGTATATTGTGTGCCAAATTTTATATATCTATCATGAAATACACAATTGGGGGTAAATAGTGCACCTGTACGCAGGACTGTTAATAATATGTATTTCACTATAACAAATACCACAATGTTCCTAGGAAGACCAAATTTGCATCATTTAATTGAAAATTTATTGAAGAATCCTATTATTACGTAAGATTTATTACACATGTAGTCAAAAGTATAGAAAATGTATTAAAACCAAGTGCGTGTACTAAACGCATTTGCCCAAATCAAGATGGCGTCGTAAAAAAACTTAGGCCCGGGATGCCAGATGTTTATCCAATATTATTTTTATCCTAAAGGTATACCCTAACAGGATCAGAAGAGAAAATCTATAAAGGTCGAAATTCCTACGGGACTTATGGCCATGGACTGCCCTAGTGGTAGCGCGTCGAGCAAACGTTTTACGCTGCTCAGCGCACAATGGTCTTGCTTGTCATGTAGCGTTCGGCCATTATTATCTACGGACATAATCAAGAATATGATATCGATATGTTTTTTCATGCCGTACAACTTTTATTTGAAACAAATTTTCATAAAGTTACTGGTTTTGTTTTTGTTTTGATAAATAGGCAAAACAAATTCAGATAATTTAAAAAAAGAGGGTAAAAATTTGTTTCAAGGACGGCTGGTTGCCAGAGATTAAAAGAAAGCATGCCAAACTTGTTATTTATCACACCCCTTATTCTATGCTAAACTTTAAAAAGAAATTTGAGCTATTTTGGTCTAATACCTCACTCAATATTGCTAATTTTCCATTCTTCGACAAAACTCAATAATCTGTAAATTGATTTTCAAAATGGCGGATAACCCGCAACCGGATTTTTTGGGATTCTGTTGGGGATATTGAGGAAACCATCCTGAACATATCCCAACCGGTCCTTGCTTGTTTTTTTGAATGCGTGGGTTAAGGCCATATATGAGCTAATTGCACTGTACTAAAGTGGAAGTTTCTGATGGTTGCTGAAATGAATGCGCAATGGAACTGAAATAAATGTTATTATACAACTTTCAAATGTCCCGCTACCTATTGGAGATATTTTTATCTATCGGGTTGTTTTGTAGCGGCGATATTCAACGATTGATGATATTTTTCTGTCGACGTTTAAAAGACCAATTTGTTTTGTAGCGGCGGTATTCAACGATTGATGATATTTAGTCCTGAAGAAGAAGACAAATTGGTCTTTGAAACGTCGGCAGTAAAATATCATCAATCGTTGAATACCGTCGCTACAAAACAACCCGATAAATAAAAATGTCAAATATTATTATAATTTATAGTTACTTTTTATTAAATGGACTTACTTGAAAGGGTTAATATCGTTCTTGCTGTATTTATTGACCTCGCTGTACCACGACTTGACCTGGGCGGTCCAGTCTGCTGTATTGCTACCCCATGTCCACGCCAGGTTCTGTCCCACATAGAAGCGCTTGACATTCCTACAAGTGTCGTGGCCGAAGACGCACTGGTCAGCCAGGCGCTGGGCCACGGAGGCAATCTCGTTGTCCCAGACCTAAGAATATAGACAGTTTGATAACATTGGAAAAACTTTTTATACAATGCCAAGTGTACCCTCACAACCCCCTCCAACAGTGTTGTGACATCTAGATCATATTATCTAGATAAAATATGTTATCTTTTATCATTAGCTAGGTTGTTCCTACTCGAACACCGAAGTAAAGCAGCCTTCGGGAGTGGTCAGGGGTAGAGTGGGTGACTGCTCAGCCCTTAGACTCACGTATACCACTGGTTAAAGCAGTTGGAAGGTTCTAGAGCTATTGTAACGGCTTAATTCTCCTCGACGTCTGCTCGGCAGTCCGGGTAAGTAGAGCAACCTTTATGACTTCAATGTTTACATCGTCCTTTTGGATAGGACGTAAAGCCGTTGGTCCCTTTGGTACTTTTTAAAAGGAGTAGGCTACATGCAGGTACCGGGTTTCCCATCCTCCCTTCTTTTCAACTTCATCCTCATCTATCACCACTCATCAACTCGAATAGACAAAGTGCAATAATATGTGATGTTAAGCAATATCCAATCAATCAATCAATCTTATCTAGATAAGTTTTTGGT
Source organism: Sweltsa coloradensis (assembly GCA_024449915.1). Classification (NCBI taxonomy): domain Eukaryota; kingdom Metazoa; phylum Arthropoda; class Insecta; order Plecoptera; family Chloroperlidae; genus Sweltsa; species Sweltsa coloradensis. The sequence continues at coordinate 49,482 of JAMZAV010003587.1, forward strand.
TGGTATCTTTTTCAATTATCTAGATAAAATAAAGTTTATCTAATCTTAGCTTTGAAAGCTTTTACATAATTTTTTTTAGATGAAGTAGTAAGGTAACAAAACATCAGAAAAAATATAATTGGATGAGCGAAGCGAAGACTTCAATTTCACTGCCCCCCCCCCCAAAAAAAAAAAAATCCTTGGGTGTATTTTTTTGTCTGGTTGTTCGCTCTCTACCGGGCAAACGGCATAATTATGCGATCTTGATGAAAATTGGAGAGAACCTACGAAATCTTTAAACTTAGTTGTGCCACGTTTTTGGGTTCAATCGGAGAAATATTGCTCATGAATATCGTACTTTTACGATTTTATTCGATTTTTAGTGCGATATTTCCGTGACATTTGGGCCGTTTCTGACCAAACGGGTGGGGCTACAACGTTCATATTTTACATGACAATGCGGTTATTGTGTTGTAGTACATTGTGAAAGAAAAAGTTGAAAAAGTTAGCCAGAATCTATAGAAATAATGGTTTCAATGTAAGTTTTTTGAAGTATATAATAACAATTAACACGAAACAATAGAAACTTGTCAACAATCACCTACAAAGCGTTCAAAAAGCACTTGCAAAAGTAAAGTGATCCCACGCAAACTAAAAACTTACAAAAAAGCTCATCCATCAACGCGACTAAAAAAGCGTTCGCGAAGCGGCCTAGTAATGAATCAATTTTTTAAATTAAAATAACTTCTACTAGTTTACTACATCATGTTTTTCATAGTATCCGTATATTTTAAAACGCCTTTTAAAGTTGGTAAATTAATTTGCTATTTCTGCATATATTATCTTTTATCTAAGCAAAATTATCTAGATAATTAATTTTATTTATTATATTTTATCTAGATAATGATTTACATATTATCTTTTATCTTATCTTGATAAATTTTTAAGGGATTATCTTCATCTCTATGTCGAAAAAAATTCTTATGACAACACTGCTCACCACTACCGCCAACGGGACAATAAAAACTTTTCCAAATTTAATTTTTCTTTCTGTCTTAAATTTCTTGATTACAATCAAGCAAACTGGCAGGCTCTGAACGAGACGCTTTCTGAACGACTGCCGGAGGTGCTGCAGCTGGAAGACGTCAATGAAGCCTGGGAAAACTGGAAGCGTATCGTCTTTGAGTACACAGATGAGCACGTTCCAAAGAGGATAGTAGGGGGGGGGGAACAAGTGCCGACTCCTCTCTTGGCTAAGCAAGAGCATTAAAAGGATGATCGACATCCGGGACAGACAGTTTGCCCGAGGCGGGAAACCAAATTGCGAGACGAGAGAGGCCTATCTTGCTGCAAGAAGATCAACACAGGTGACTTTCTGGACGGCCAAGGACAACTGGATGTGGGGACTTGGGCGAGGTGCAGACAGCAGAATGTTCTTTTGGCACTACATTAATTCCAAGGCAACTATTCCGAAAGATGCAGCGAGTTTCAAAGTAGGGGGAAGAACCGTGTCAGACTTTAAAGAGGTGGCAGCCTGTTTTAGTGAGGCGTTCCAGAGCAATTTCTCGCGGGCGGATAAGATTTTCCCCGTCCACCAGGGAAACACGCCCGCCACCCAGCTTTCAGAGCAGCCCACCATGAGCGAGCTGACTTGCTAGCCCGTTGACATAAAACGGCTTCTCCGGGGGACTAAGGCGAATACAGCAGCAGGACCGGACGGCGTACCTACAATTCAACTTAAAAACTCCGCTAACGCTCTCAGAGACTCACTTGCCCACCATTTCAACATGGCGCTTGAACAGGGCATTCCAACAGAATGGAAAACAGCGTCCGTGGCACCGATCTACAAAGACGGCGACAAGAGACACATTAAGAACTACCGGCCAATCAGCATCTTCACTGGTCGGTAAGACGATGGAACGTTTTGTGCGAGACCGGACGAACGAGTTCATTGAGATCCAAAACGTCATCCCTGCTGCTCGGCACGGCTTTCGTCAGCACCGTTCTTGCACCACTCTACTCGCCAGTGCCATTGACGCATGGACGGCGGCACTGGACGAGCGTAGCGGAGCTCACATTCCCTGTGTCCTTCTCGATTTGTCTAAAGTGTTTGAGTTTCCTGGTCGGTCGCACACAGTTCATCCAGTTCAACGGTGAGCGCTCAGAATTCCAGGACGTGCCCTCGGGCGTCATCCAGGGCAGTGTGCTCGGGCCCCTGCTATTTAACGTCTTCGTAGCCGACCTGTCTACCTCGGCAAGGATCCAAGTGCTCCAGTACGCTGTCGACGTCACCCTGTAATGTGTCGTGGTCACCCAAGAGGATGCAGACGCCCTCCAAGCAGACATAGACGACATTCAGATCTGGTGCGACAAAAATGGCATTTCGCTCAACGCTCTCAAGTGCAAGATGATGGACATCACGCGCGCTCGCACCCCACTTTACTTCATGTACACCATCGATGGTGTCCCACTCGAGTACGTCGACAAGCAGCGCCTCCTCGGCGTTCACATCACAAGTGACCTCCGATGGAACGTGCACACCGACATCGTGCGAGCCAAGGCGTTGCAGGTGCTGGGTTTCGCGGCCCGCAACCTGCACGGCTGCACGCCTCGCGTGAAGAGGATGGCCTACCTGTCGCTAGTCAAGCCCACCATGACTTTCGGCCTCCCCGCCTGGCACCCAACCACCATCGAGAACACTACCATGCTTGAGATGGTGCAGAGAAGGGCGCTGCATTTCATATATGGCCGTAACCTCCCCCACCCTGTGACCAGAAGCAGGTTATGCCAATGTCCATGCACCTGCAGTACACAGACCTGGTGTTTTTTAAAAGATGCCTCAGCGGCGGCACTGATTTTGACGTGTGCGCGCGCATCATCCAGGGCCGCGTGTTGAGAGGCGACGATAGTAGGCACCCCCGCCTCCAACCCCCTCCGAGTACTCGGCCGACGTGCTTTTTCTTTCCGGGTTGTTAATCCATGGAACGACCTGCCGCTCGCCCTCAAAGACTGCCCAGAGGGACATTTCCCTTACCTGTGCACGGAGCACTTATGGGAGAACCAATTACTTGTACCAAATTAGTAAGTTTCACGTGCTTCAGCAAGGCTCTTCGCGGCACGAGATTTTCACAGATTTTGAGTGATTAAACAAGATATTTGCTAGCGTCGACGCCATTTCTTGTTGAAAATTTAACAAACAAGAATAAACAATAAATAAAAAAATTCGAATCAAGTTGGTTTTACCCATTGGAGATTGTGTCTTGATCCAAAGGAAGCGGGAGTGTAAAAACATGATTGGGGGAAAATTTAAAATGTTTTCATTTCTAACGTTTAGTTTCCAAAAAAACGGGGGACGTTACCACTGAGTAAGCCCTTCAATTCAAATATGAAGAAAGGACACCGTCGCCCTAGAACCTTACTGATATTCGTCACACATTCAACGGAACTCGAGCGCTTGGCGCGTGTTAGAGAATAGAACCATACTGTTCTATCTTCAATAATAAAAATAAAAACGAAGGCTGAGAAGTAATGGCAAGAAGCTAAAATGAATCACATTGGCAGTATTTGTGATAGTACCAACTATGAATGACATCGAAGGATTTCAATGTGTAATTTTTTTTAAATGGTAGTTAGAACAGTATGGTTCTAGGGCGACGCCTGTTGTTAGCTAGTACTTTCACACAGCTTCGGAATGTACCCTCATGAAAACTCTTACCAACTGCCTCATGTTAGAAGCTCTCGGCTGGGGTCCGGGGGCTCCGAGCCTCTCCTGCCCCCGTGCCACTCTCTGGCGCAAGTCGTTGTGTGCCTTCAGGATGACTCGCTTGTCGTTCTGGTTGACGCAAGAAGCCAGTCTTCCATTACAAGCCGCCCCGAAGCCCTAGAATGTACAAGATCAGTACTTGACACCACTCACTGAGTCTTACATTAATCAAGTCAATTACGGCTGTGAGTAAGTGATTGACTGTGTACGCCAAAAATCAGCCAAATTGCTGAACCTTTTGACCTGAAATTATAAACAGACATCCTGTTCGAGTTAACTGAGAACAAAATCAGCAACATCCGTTGCGTTTTAAACCAACAAGAAATAATAAATTGAAAAATAGGCTGAACATGACTGTGTAGGATTCAAATTATCGACAATGGTTTTGTTCTTTAAGAAATAATTTTTATCAAATCATATTTGTCAGGCCATGAAGGCATGCAGTGACCAAGATGTATCGAATCTTACTCGCTCAAGGTTCCCCAACATTCCGATGGGAGATTGATTAAACCTTACAATATTTACACGTATTTCGTACTGGCTATGTTTACCAAAGTACTGTATATGCATTTAAAAACGCGTTCTATAATTTTTTAAAAATACAATCCATAAATAAAAAAAAACTATCCCGGCCGATGTTTGAAACCCAGGTCTCTCGCATTCTGGGAATAAAGGCGCCTAGCCAACTAGACTAGGAAAACGCCAAGGTCGTTGTTAGACGAGTGAGCCGTGTTAAGTACCCGGGAACATTTACATTTTAGTTGATTGATGTATAGGTAGTATTTAAATTTAGTTGGTATAAGGGCACGCTAACTGTATGGCCATAATGCTCCACTCTAGCCTATGATAGGCAAAGGAGGAAAGACCATCCAACGCTGTCTAGATCCAGCCTAAGGTAGGGGGAGGAAAGGGAATGATACCGGGTACTCAACACATGAATCACTCACTCGTCTAACAACGAATTTGGCGTTTTCCTAGTATTATAACTAAATATTTTAAACCAGTGTTGAATCCAGCTATGATCCCGGGAGGGCGAAGCCCCCCCCCCCCGGGAATAAATTGACTACATGCACTATATATTCCTTCATTTTTTAAATGTCACTTTGCTGTTTTTGAAAGGGCACGAACATATTGTTTTGAAGGTTGTTAAGGTTTATGTTTGTAACTGTAATCAAATAGGCAGACCCTACGAAAAATGTGTGGGCAACTCAAGAGGTCAAGAACTAGAATTGTGAATGTATGGTTATTCGAAGGGCTCCGACTTCTGTTGATTGAGGATTTGTATGTTGGTTGAGAGGATATGCGCTTGTACGACTGATACAGATGCAGTATGTTGGTCAGTGTACTTTTCGATGCGAAAACACTATTATCAGGTAACCAATGCGTAGGCATCCTGTAAAAGGAGGGGTCAACGCAGTTTTCCTTAAATATAAGGCTAAACACTGATATATGCTTCCTATTAGTCAAACTTTGCAAAATCGTGCTGTAAAAAAAAAACAAAAAAAAACAGTTTTTCACCCTGTTTGGAAAATATTGTATTGTTTTCGTTGCTAAAATGACCGTTTTGTGAATCTAGCGGTTTGAAGATTAAATCTAGCGGACATTTAGGAATTTTTAGCGTCCACAACACACAAAAACTACATATTTTGGTATTGCGTTCAGACCACAACTTTTTTCTAAAACGCACCAGATGCACTCTAAAAACCTGATTTTCTAAATTTTCGCCTGCGGCGCTATTTTTGGGGGACTAGGCCCCCCAAACCCCCCATACTTGGTCCCTATGTAATACCCCCGGGATCTGAAATAGCCCCCCCGGGATGAAAAGTCTGAATTCAACACTGTTTTAAACCCTGGGCCCCTACTAACCTGGTATTTACACATGGTATGGTCAGCACAGATTCTACAATAGTTTTGCTGAGAGACAGCTACAGTCACCAACACAGCTACAACAATCCCAACAAGCAGCACCATCTTGTTTCTCTCTACTTTGAGCGAATGTACATTTCTAGGAGAACTTTTCGGTTTATATAGGCCTACATTCGTGAAAATAATACACGTTGGCAATTAATGAAGTGTGCGAATTAGAGAATTCCCGACGTCTTCTTATTGCTTAATAGCCCTTGGGCTATTACGTCTTTGTTCCTACTACGAGCTAGAGCTCTTTATAGGATCATCTGATGTTAAAGTATGTTTCGTGTTATATTTGTCTTACTTTGTTGAGATGATAAAAGGATTGTTCCTCGATTTGGTTAGTCGGAAACACTCCCTTAGGTGTAATTGTTTTTATTTACTACAATTTAAAAATAAAAAAAGTTTAAAAAAATTAATCCCGGTTCGGGGCGGACTTTTCTAATTTCTAAATTATAGTGAATTAAAAAAAAAAAAAAAAGATTGTAGGTAGCGCATAGTGCTGTGTCATGATTTTTATTATGAGTGTCATGCATAAAATGGGGATGTCATTGGTCACTTTTTATTGACATATAAACGTTGAAAGGAATTAGGATTTGAAAGGCAATGCCTATAAGTCTTATTGTGTTCAACTTACTGATCTAGTGATAAAAGGGTCATTTTAGGCCTTTTGTACTTATAGGCCTGGTTGGGGTCGTAATTGCCTAAACCACTGATGAGGGGATTTCCGATCTTGTCAAGTTTGTGATAAAGAGATAGATGTGGTTAGTTTTAACATAAATTTCCCAAGAGAAACTTCTCCTACCCATTGGTGAATGTCCACATTGCGAACGTACCAGGGCGAGCCCGTGGCCATTCGCAATGCGCGATTCTGAACCCTCTGGAGCTTGTCAATAGATGATTTACATGCAGTTGCCCACACAGGTGCGGCATATGCAAGAATAGGTCTGATTAATGACTTATATAATAGTACTGAGTTAGCAATGAGAGGCCGTTTTTTGCCTTTAGTAGGCAATGCAGCAACCCTAGCCTCTGCGATGCCTTGCTGGCTACGCTGTCAATGTGTTTACCCCACGTGAGCTTGTCATCTAATATGACCCCCAGATACTTGGCATATTTGCTGGTTGGGATATCCTCCACAAATAATTCTAGACTATCATGGCCGACATACTTGGCTGATCTTCGTCTTGTAAATAGGACAGAGTCATTTTTGGTGACGTTTACTTTCATTCGCCATAGCTCAAACCATGATTCCAGGGCATCTATGGCCTTTTGTAGTAGGTCGAAGGCTCTAGAAGCATTCTACGATCTAGCAATTACTGCTGTGTCGTCTGCACTTCATAGATGGCAAAGTGCAGCCCATCCACTTTAGGCATGTCATTGATAAAAAATAGTAAATAACACCGGTCCCAGGATAGAGCCCTGCGGGACACCCACCTGGATCTCCCTTCTAGTGGAGGTTGCGTTTACCACTGATACTTTAAAGGTACGACCCTGCAGAAATAGGAGTAGATGCTTTTTGCTTTTTGTTAAATACAGAGGGAGATCTGCTTGGTGGAGTTTGTGTATTAATCCATCATACCAGACCCGATCGAACGCCTGGGCTACGTCGAGAAAGGCAATTGCAGTGACCCAATTGGTGTTGAAGCCTTTGCTGATGTGCTCCACTACTCTCACCAGCTGGTGGGTAGTGGAGTAACCTTTTCGAAACTCAAACTGTTTGTTTATTATAATGTTTTTTATCTTTTAAGTGCTTGTTAATCCTGTTTAGGATGATATTTTGTTTGAATATTTTTAAATTGCCGGTTAGGAGGCTGATTGGACGGTGGTTTTGGGGGAAAATGGGGTCCTTTCCCGGTTTACTAAACAGAATTACCTTTTATTTTTTCATATCATTGGCAAAGTAATTTTGGCGTAACATAGCATTGCACATGTTGGTAATGAAAACTATGGCTTTTTTATGGAGGTGTTTGAGTGCTGTATTAGTAATATCATCTACACCTGGGGATTTTTGTTTTTAAGGCTGGCAATAATGCCCTTGACTTCTGCTGGAGAGCAGGGTTTTATGTTTTCCCCTTCCGGGGGCTCAGCTTCATTTATGATGGTAAAGACCGCGTCCTCAACCATTTCGATCTGGTCGAGGTCGCTTGGGTCATCGTTAGGTTGGAAGGCTTGTTCTAAGGTGTCTGCCATGGTGTCAGCCTTATCAATATCGCTGTACGCCATTCCGTTTAGTCCATTCAAGGGGGGATTTGCCTGTCAGATTCGGAGAAGGATCTTTGTCATCCTCCAAATGGAACAATCATCCACATTCAATTCACCCAGTCTGGTAGCCCAATGCTCGTTTCTGTGCTCAGAGACTATGGTTTTGATGTCAGACTGCAGGGTGTTTAGTCGGCGAATCATATTTTTATTTCGGATAGCCTTGATAATCCGCGTTGGATGTTTAAAAATTGGTTCTCCCTTTTTTGGAGGGGGTTGAGGGGGGAGTGCTGTCCATAAGAGCAGCAGTGATGGATTCTGATAGATTTACTACACAGTTTTCAATATCCTCTTTAGAGGCAACATGTGTTAGCGTTTGGAAGCTGTTGTTCGATGCATGTAGCGAACAAAGACCAGTCTGTGTGTCGTGTGTTTATTTTAGTAGTTGAAGGTTCTGAAATCGGGACTTCCCATAGTTAAAGATTATAGGATTGTGGTCAGAGCCAAGCTCTTGCTTGGTCTCTACGTCAATGGAATTTAGTAGATAAGTTGGCAGAACTATATCGAGGACGTCTGGGCGTGTTCCAGAATCTGGGTAGTGGGTTGGGGTTTCAGGCCCGAGGACTTGAATGGCTCTGCTAATGCAATGTCGGTATAGGGTTCGGCCATCTCTGTTGGTTAGCCTGGAGTTCCAGGAACGGTGCTTGCAATTTAAGTCTCCAGTTATGATCGTGGTATGAGTTGCTCCGCAAAGCTTGTCAATGTCATCACTGTTCAGGACAGTTTTGGGTGGTTTATGGATAGAAACTATTGTTACAAGCTTATCCTTAAGCTGGACCATTACAATGGTTGTCTCTAGACAAACCAGATCGGGGTGTCGTAGGAATGAAACTAGTCGTTTCTCCTAATTACGGTACCACCGCCTATCTGTTTTTTCTGTATTTTTTAAAGTTGTGTATTTTAAAATTTTTGGCTTTTTTTTAAGGGTTTCGCTCGAGAGGACTTCCTAAATGTCATTTTCGGATAAAAATTCTACGAATTCACCCTTTTTTCCCTTTAAATAGAGTTGGTTTCCCATGCCCATGCATCTGATTTTGGGTTTTTTTCGGCTTAGGGCTTGCTGCCATTTTGGGTTAACGCATAAAATTTTACAAAAATGGGGGCAGGGCACTGGAAAATAGGGTTTTTGAATATTTCTTCTAGTTTTTAGAGTGTTAAAGTTTTAAAGTAACGCCAGTCCACTCGAATACGTTTTAAGGGTTTTGGGTTTGTCATTTTTTCCTTGGGGTTGATTTGGGTGATTCTTTGGGGGGTCAGCTTTTTTTGGGGGCAGTACACTTTTATTCCCCATGTGGTTGTTTTTTGTCATGTTTACACTATTTCTGTTTCAGTATCAATGTCGCGCAAGAGTCATCACTGTCCTGCTTTTCGTATCATATGAGGAATATTATTGTTGCTTTGAACCCTTTTGGCTCCTGCCTACTTTTTATTGTTGGAGGAACTAGGTAACAACCCCTACAGGGTCTAACGCTTCTCCCCCATGTTTTTAAAAACCACATTGCTCCCCAAAAAACATTGGTGAAGACGAGAGCTTTAAAATAAAATAGGTCTTACCCAGGGATGACACGGAGGAGCTCACCCCTAGGGGTTTAGCACTGTTCACCTCCCAAAGACGACACTCGAAGTCTAATCTGGTGTCGGTCTTGTATCTTGGGACTGAAGAGCGCTGTAGATTGGCTCCTCTTCAGGGGACACTCAAGAGAACTATCTTGGGTCGCAGCTGATTGCACCCCTGGGTAGCCCCAATCGTGACGACGAGCAGCAGTTAGTGAATTGGTTCAGATGGAAAACATGTTTGTTTCATTTTAAATACCGCAATCAGGTGGTTATGCTATAGAAATATTTGCGTACATTAAAAGTATTGATTGAACGCAATTTTCCGGTTGACGTAATGCAAAGGTTTAATCGTTGACACAAATGTGCGCAGTGTTGAGGAATAAAGAATTAGTTACAATTGATGAGATTGTGACATCATTATTGTCATTGCAGACAAACAAACCGGCATGTGTTTACAATTTTAATTATAGTACCTGCCTTTAATTGGCATACACTCAATGCGCTCAATGTTTGTCTGAAACAAAATATGATCGATTTCTATTTATGGAATAGTAATACAGCTGTTAAATTAAACCATGTGTTTAAGTCATTTGCAAAATGTGTCAATGTTTACCCCAAAACATTTTACCTTGGGAAACTAATACAATTTTTTCGAGGCCTCGCAATAATTTCAAATGTTAATTGGATGAGCGTAGCGAGCGTAGCGAGCGAAGCGAAGATTCCATTTCACTACACTGGAGAAAAAAATCCGGAATTTTTTTTTTTCTTTCTTTCTTTCTTTCTTTCTTTCTTTCTTTCTTTCTTTCTTTCTTTCTTCTTTCTTTCTTTTTTTTTTTCTTTCTTTCTTTCTTTCTGTATTTTTTGTGTGTTTGTTAACACGATTCCGGCTAAACCGATACCCCGATTGCAATGAAATTTTATGGAGACCTTCGAAATCTCTGAACTTAGAACTGCCACGTTTTTGAGCGCAATGGGGAAAATTTTTTTTACATAAAAAACGCAATTTTACGATTTTTTTCTTTTATTTTTAAAAAATTTCTTCGACTTAAACACCTACATGCTTTATCCGATTTTAATGATTTTTTCACAGAACCTTAATTTTATGAATTAAGATATTCGTGTGAAATTTGAGCGTAATCGAAAAATTATTTCTCATGAAAATCAAAATTTTATGTTTTTTTCTTTTTAAAAACAATTCTTTGACTTATAACACCTACATGCTTTATCCTATTGTAATGATGATTTTTTTACAGAACCTTAATTTCATGAATTAATATATTCGTGTTAAATTTGAGCGCAATCGAATAATTATTTCTTATGCAAATTGCAATTTTACGATTTTTTCTTTTTAAAAAATTACGATTAGTTAAAACAATTAAGTTAATTTTTTATTTTATTTAATTTAACTATAAAAATTAGGTTAATTTTTTATATAATTTAATTTAATTAAAAAAAATCTTCGACTTAGTAATGATTTTTTCACGGAACAACAGTAAATCCGCGTAACACATGGCATCTCAATGCACCATATACGCTCATCCAACAACGCGGCGGGACTTAAGCGTTTTCCTAGTAGTCTACACACGCACTCACATAACTGAGTTTCCGAACTTAAAGAACTGTGAACAATTCTGTCGGGGCCGACAACATCAACTAGCGAATAGTGTCCAACCAGCGATCTGTATTTGAAAACAAAGCTCGCTGGTATCGCCATAACTCACCCTCAGGCGACGATAGCATCGACGAGGCTAGTTCGGAACGTCTTTTTCCAATTTAGGTCTTTAAAACTACTGAACGTAACAATATTGTCACTGTGAGAGGTATACTAGATCTCATAGCGGACTTTCTAAAAACCTCAACAGTTCTGCCAGTTTGAGATTTAGTACACCTTGGACATTGGTTGTGTCATCCAGGAAGCAGTGACTTTTTTAAAGCACTGCCTTGTGAAATAGGTTTTTAATTAGAGCAGGCAGTAGAATAAAACAAAAATACACGACCTTGTTATTGAAGGTATGTTGTAAACACATGCAGCTACCACGCTATATTATTTCTCTATGCTATATACTATTGCTGAAAAGGTGTCTTTACAATTTGAGTAATATTTAGGCTACTTATTTCAATTAATCTGATCTGCTGAAATATGGAGAAGAAGACGAAGCGTGACCTTGATAATATGACTATGGAACTGGGACATCACTCCGAGAAGGAACAACAGATGTTTCCATCCGCCAGCATCCAGTCGCTCCCTGAGGAAGTACTGCTTCACATCTTCTCGTACCTGACGCTAGGAGAACTGTGCAATACAGTGGCTAAGGTCTGTACACAGTGGGAGCGAGTACACTTGGATCCCCAGCTGTATCCCCTGCCTAGTGTTCTGAAAAGCTGGCCTATTCTACACACAAATTTCACCTGTCTAAAACAAGCACAATATTTAGCTTACTCCTATTTTGATGAGGAGTATGTAAAGGAAACCACCAAGAAATTTTATGTGATTTACAATGAGGGTGATAATAATGAAACTGGCGTCAAAAAGTTTGACAAAGAATTTTATCAAGTCGCCATAATGCTAGCTCATTTGAGAGTATTGAAATTGAAGTCTATGCCCAGATTTCCTTGTTCGTTGTCAGATCTCTTGAGCTTCTGCAATCAAGTGGAGGAGCTGACGGTGCTCAGTGATGGTTGGCCTGATATCGGCCTAAATAGCTTAGAGCTTGTAGCAACGTGTGACCAACTACGCGGGACCCTGCGTGTGTTGCGCGTGGGTTCTGTAAAGTGGACCGTAGAAGCTGGAAGGGCCCTCAGCAAGTGCACCCATCTAGAGGACTTGGCCATAAACTATCATTCGGAAGGGGAAGTGGGGCGCGGCCCTCTCCTGGATGCCTCAGCGAGATCGCCAACATGCCAAGTCTGCGTCGTCTCTGGTTTAAATACTGTTGGTTAAATACCGTGAAAACTTGGAATTCCATGTTTTCCAACATTGCTTTAAAAGACCTCACTTCACTTCGCCTGCAACATTGCAATTTCAATGACAGAGTGGCTATAACCATTGGTGCCAACCTGAAGAACCTAACCGAGTTGTATCTTCAAACATGGCGTGGTGTAAAATCTGCAGTTACCTGCCAAGGGTTGGAAGCCATCATAAGGGGATGCAGCAAGCTGACAAGACTTGAAGTTCAATGTGGAGGGGAGCATTCCATTGTGCCGACCATCATGTTGATACCGGTGTATTTACCGGGACTGAAGAAACTCGCTGTGGTTTGCCCACAACTAGCTGGGATCGGTTGGAAGCGTCAACTTAAGAAAGAGATGCCGGACCTTATCATTAGGGATATGTTTTATGTATTGAAATAGATGTCCTTTAATTCGATTCACGCCTAGACAAGTTGTCGTTTAGCCTCCAGCTAGATGCTACGAGGGTCTAGGTAGAAGTACAAAAGTTGCCATTTGAAACGTAACTAATATTCTAAATTGATGTCTAACGTGGATAAGTCTGTTGATGAAAAATAGTATTAAAAAGATTATTCATTTGTTTGCTACATAAGCCTACCGGTCATGACTGATTCTCTCAGGATCTTATAAGTTTATTGGAAAGTTGATTTTTAAGGAATGTGAATGATAAATACACAAATGTATAACGAAATCGCGTCTATTTATTTGTATTTTAGTGGTGTGAAAAGTGAAGATAGTTATATTTCATTTGATTAATGTTTATTGAATAAACACATTTGTTTTATGAACAACAGGAGCTTTTCTTGTCATGAAACTTGAAGAAACGAGCAGTACCTATCAAATAAGATAGTTTCTATTCCTTTGCTGGTTGCCTCTATTCATAACTCGTAGCATTTGCAGGAAAATCCCGTCATTTCAGCGATTCAAAAGACCGTCAGGATCATGGTCAGGACTGGCTGTTATAAAATATAATATTATAATATATATAATAGTTTAACGACTTGTTTAATAAATTAAAAAACTAAGCATTGGAACTAGTAGGTAAATTTTATAAATTTTAGAGTAACAGTTTGTCCAGTAGATAGCAAACACAAAACAAAAACCCCAGAGCTTGGATACAAGAAAACCCAGCACCGTCAGAGCTACTTTTCTCAGGGTAGTTGGATGAGCGTAGCGAGCGTAGCGAGCGAAGCGAGCGAAGCGAAGATTCCATTTCACTACACTGGAGAAAAAAATCCGGAATGTTTTTTTTTTCTTTCTTTCTTTCTGTATTTTTGTCTGTCTGTTAACACGATTTCGGCTAAACCGATACTCCGATTGCGATAAAATTTTATGGAGGCCTTCGAAATCTCTGAACTAAGAACTGCCACGTTTTTGAGCGCAATCGAAAAATTATTTCTCATGAAAATCGCAATTTTACGATTTTTTTTCGTTTTTTTTAAAAATTTCTTCGACTTATAACTCCTACATGCTTTATCCGATTGTAATGATTTTTTCACAGATCCTTAATTCTATGAATTGATATATTCGTGTAAAATTTGTGCGTAATCGAATAATTAATTCTTATGAAAATTTCAATATTACGATTTTTCCTTTTTTAAAATTACGATTAATTAAAAAAAAATAAGTTAATTTTTTATCTAATTTGATTTAATTTAAGAAAAATATCAACAAAATTCTGATTTTTTCACAGAACAACAGAAAATCCGCAAAACACATGGCAGCTCAATTCACCAATTACGCTCATCCAACAACGCGGCGGGACTTAAGCGTTTTCCTAGTACGTACAATTTTAATTACAGAAAGGGAAATTTTTTCAGTAATTTCTGGAATCCTGCTTCTATTTAATAGCTTGGTCC